>JAJLZQ010000020.1:0-292104 GCA_030572255.1 Kodamaea fukazawae | reverse complement strand
GGGTTGGCTGCAAAAAAAAAAAAAAAAAAAGGGCGTGGCCTCTCTGTGGTGATATTGTCAATGATATTGCCTGTGACTTCGCTTTCAGCGTCGTAACAATTTCGTTTAAGGGGAATCTGCTCATTGATCTTGCTGGTGGGATTTTGGAATGACTTCGGTTTAGGTTGTAAACTTTAAGTACTAAAATGGAAAAAAAAAAATTGATTTTTGGGACGGTGGGGTTTAAAGAATAACAATAATAGATTCGAAAGTAGTGTAGCTCGGGTGAGCCATAGCAGCTTGTAGTAGAAATGTTTCCTTTCCACAATTTTAATTGAAGGGGAGGTTCACTACGTTCTAGACTTTTTCCTGTTTCAGGGTATAAAAGGTTAGATTGTCTCTACACTTCTTCTATTAATATGTATTTGCTATTTGCCACTAGCGGCGACCCCTATGTCTCTTTTCAGCCAGAGAAGAGAACTCTTCAGCTCTTCTCTTATCTCCATTAAAGCGTCTGCCATCTTTTTCGCCATCGTTCGTAGAATCGCCGTTTTCCGCATTTGCCTTTTCTTGGGCCAATTGCTCCATCTTTAATTGAATCTTTGTCTTTGGCTTTTCTTCGTCCCCGTTAAACTCAGTTTCTTGTTGCTTGACGAGACTCTTCCAGTCGTACTTCTTCCGTATAAACAAATCCATGGACCAATTCTTCCATACCATCTTCCCGTACGCCAGCTCCTTCACCTTGGAGGACTCCAGTACCAACTCGGTGGCAACCTTATCCTTGTATTGAGGTAAGAAAATAGTGAAGGTCCACAACTTGTCAACAATGTGGGACCCGTACGAGTTGCAACTCAATCTGACAATGTTACTCTGGAACAAGTTCAAGAATCTCTTCCTCAAGATGCTAAAGGATTTCTTGTCTTCAAACTTGACTATCATTGCATTTTCAATGACATGTGAAAAGACACCATGAAGACACATTTGAACAAATTTTTCTTCAGGCAATGACAAGATGTTGAGCCAGGCGTCAATTACAAAGGTGTAGTCGTATTCCATAAGCTTCTCGAGGAACAAAGATCTTTTTCTTTCCTCAGCGGTTGGCCAGTCACCTCTAGTGTTACCCAAGGTGGAAGATGATAACTTCAACAAGTTTTCAAACAAATCGGTAGAATCATCGTAGTTGATGAACTTCAACTTGTATATTTGTTGGTATTGGAACTTAGGGTCGAACTTCAAGTACAACTGTTTTATAATCTCATCTTTTTGGTAGTCGAATCTGGACTTGGAAGCGTCAATCAACTTGCTGCACAAATCGATGTTTTCGAAAGTGATGAACTCAGACAAGCATGGGATGATTTGGTCCATGATGTGCTCCACGTCAACAGGCTTCAACTTAAACAAGAGTGACTGGATCACAAACACTCCTGTGGTAGATCTCTTGACGAGCTTAAGAATCCTGTCCTTGATGTACAATTTGTATAATCTCTCGATGTACTTTTGTCTGACACCGTCATTCTTGATGACAGCCTCGAAGAAATGCGATCCAACGGGATCTGCCAAAAGATAGTCAACAAAGGCTTCTTCCTTGGAGTCCCCTGCTTGCTGGGCTAAGAAAATAGAGTGCCAAAGGGCTCTTTCCTTGTCGACCAACCCTTCAACTTGGATCGCCAACTGAATGACAGGCGAGGCAATCTTGTCTATGGCAAGTGCTCTCATCTTATCCACGTCGTCAATCTTGATTCCCAGGCAAATGTTTCTTAATTCATTTTTGAAAGATGGAGGGATTTCAAAGGACTTGTTGAAGTCGTCGTTGTCCTTGATTTCAATCATCTTTCTGGCAATCTTGGACTTCTTGGATCTCAAGATAGAGTTGCTCATGGTTGACAGAGGTAATTCCTTTCCACTTACAATAAGAATAATCAATCTGAGAACATGAGATGAATATTGGTGGTTGACCATGGTCTTGTAGTTTGGCTTGAACTCGTTCAACATCTTGATGAAGAGAGACTCAAGCGACACTTCTCCGTCGAATTCGGCCAACTCCTTCTCGATCAAAGAAGCAGCTCTCACAAGAAGTGTTTCGATCACATGCGACGAGTACTTGTGGTGTGCCAACAGCACCCAATGATTGGTAAAGGTGGTGAATAATGATTTGATTTGTTCGTCGGTGGCATTCAAAATCAATCTCTCCATCAACTTGGAACAGATTTGGTTGGTCACGAGCTTTAATTCCTTTCCCTTGGCTTCTTCTAAAACTGATGAGATAAACCCTAGACGGTCCTCCTCGCTTTCAAAGGCGTTGATGTTGAGTGTTGATTCTGCTTGTTTGAAATATTCAAGTTCCGTGGATTCAACAAGCCCGAAGAATGGAGTCTTGATGTCCTCGGTTTCAGCCGTCACAGTAGATTCTTCATGATCCAATCCATCGATTTCCCTTTCACGAGAAGTCGAAACTGGCTCTTTTTTTACTCTTCTTCCTCTTGCTTTCTTTTCTGACATGGTGGTGAAGAAACGATGAGATGAGATATTTTTGGTAAGAAAAGGCTGCGAAAATCTAGGCTGCGAAATGAAAGTTTGATAGCTAGAAGTTGTCAGGATGTAGATGTGTTAATCGGTGAGTTGATGATAGAAATCGATGGGATTAACAGCTCTTATCAAGGTTCTAAAGAGATTTGGTTGGGATGCTTAAGTTGAAGTTTTATCAACCACATGGCAGGGCAAGGGAGAACAGGTACTGCTCTGGGGGCGTCCGGTGTGAGATACACTACAGAAGGCAATCTCGCTCGGGTGGTCAAGGTCTACACTATCTTTTATTCATGATTTCTACTTTCAGTTCAGATGTTAATATTCTATTTCCACTCAAATCTAAAGTTTTGGCAGGTCCTCGTTGAGCACTTTGTAAACTGCAGTTTCAAGTCCTTCCTGCCACTTGTACGCTGGACCCAACGTAGGAAGAGTCAGAGTAGCATAGAATATACCAAGGTCGTTCTTCAAGTCAATCATATAGGACATGTTCCCAAGAGAAAACCAGTACAAGGTCCCCACTGGTCTTCCTGTAGGAGACTTACCTTCGGTTCTTGCAAAACCCAAGCCAAAGGTATCCACAGTCCCGTAAGGAGCTTTTGGAATAGGCTCAGAAAGAAACTTTGGAAATGCACCTTCAAATCCAATCTGTACACCTTGTGGAAGATTGTCTCTCACGGCTTCTTCCCAGAGCTTCTCGCTGAGGAGACGAGTTCCATCTGGAGCACATCCTCTGTTCAAAATGAATCTGATAAATTTGAGAAACCCATCAACCGTACCTATTACACCGTTGCCTCCCATATGTCTTGCCACATGATACGATCTCCTCAATACACCTGTTTTCTTTAATTTCCCGTTGCTGTCCCGCGAGTACGTATCAAACGACTCGGCGTCGGGATCGATATCAAAGGACATATCCGTGATACCCAAAGGGTCAAATATGTGCTTTTTCATAAACTCTCCCAAAGAAACACCAGTAATGTGCTCCAAAATGAATCCTGCCCAGTCCATCGAAAGGCCGTAGTGGAAGGAGGTGCCAGGCTCGAACTTCAAGTACGATCCCTGCAAGGCTCTCTTGTTGCGGTCCTCGCCTGGTTGTGGTGGTGCCAACATCAGCAATGTAAATGAGTAATCAAACCCCGAAGTATGAGTAAGAAGGTTTCTCATCGTGATCTGGTTCTTAGGTGTAATCTTCTTTCCATCCTGGACAATCCTAAGATCCTTAAATGGGGGATACCATTTGGCAATTGGTTCATCCAACGTGATTTTCCCTTGGTCAACAAGCATCAAGATGGCCACTGCAGTGATAGCCTTGCAACTGGAGAAGTACATAGTGCGGATATTCTTGTCTAGAGGTGTCCCCTTCTCGACGTTCGAGACACCGGCGCTCTCCAAGTAAACCGTTTCCTTCGAGTTGGTTACACCAAAGATAATTCCGGGAACCAGGTTGGCATCTTTGTCCAAGTCAACTGCCTCTTCTAGAAGTGGATTGAGTGCTCTCTTAAGAGACTCCCGCTGCCTTTTACTGTCAAACACAACTTGCTTCATAGTAGTTGGTGATAGTTATTTTTTCCCCACATTCGGGATCATACTTTACGATTGCCCGATCGGTACTTTTCAGCTGAAGAGGCTGCATTATGGCAAGAGGAGATGAGGTTGGGCTATTTACAATAAATAGATGTGCTCTAGTTCAGCATATGACAAAGATGAAGTGTGCCTATGTGAATGTGCTTTACATTGCTGCAAAAGATCGAGTGCTGAAATACTCACAGAACTCTCCGCTGCACATTAAAAAATGTCATATGCAACCTGGACCGCTAACGTCTCACTCGCTTAGTTTGCATACGTTAGTGTGAAAGTAGATATTACTACTGGACAATGCAAAGTCCGGCGACGTCGCTATCAGAAAAGACTTCGTGGCCAAGCTGGTTAAGGCGTAAGACTGTTAATCTTGAGATCGTGAGTTCGATCCTCACCGAGGTCGTCTTTTTTTTGTTTTTAGTTTTGGTAAATACCTTGTTGTTCCCAGGCAGGTAAGTGGTCAAGTTGGATAGTTGAGTATCATAGGAACATCATACCCTTTTAGGCAGTAAGTCACAAGCTAGTTTTTTTTCAGTTGTGTTAGATTAGGATTCTTCGTAATATGTCGTGAGGGCTGAATATTTAGTATAACATCGTGCTTTCAGTCTGCAATATTATGGGTGTTACTGATAAAAGCGGCAGCATTTCTACTCCACGTACGTATTAGCTAGTGTCTACTGTAAATGTTAAGTTAGTGTGTCTTTTCTTAGTAGCGCCTAGTAACTTCTTGTTTTTCATTACGCTTCGTAAGAAGTAGACCCTTTTCGATCCAAACCAACATTAATCGCCTCAAATGAATATATACCCTCCTTAATTAATATTAGTCTTGACATTGAATTTGTTAAGCTTCGTTCCTCATGGCCCAATGGTCAAGGCGTCTGGCTACGATTTGTAACCACTTCTGGAACCAGAAGATTCCAGGTTCGAGTCCTGGTGGGGAAGCTACTTTTTTTTTAATTGCAACAAGCACACAGGCTAAAGTAATGGGGAAACGAGATAGCTCAACACCCTACTACAAGCTAAATGCCGTCTCACATAATCTGCGTGTTCATAATTAGCTATACTTTAAACTACTGGAGCGACACCGTTGATTTGATCTAGGTACTTGCCCTTTCTCAACGGATCGATCTTAATCAAAACTTGCAAGAGAGACTTTATCTCGTCATCCAAAATGAGCTGCTTTTCTTCTCTCTTCAATAAGGTTTTGATAATAATGATGGTTTGGACGCACCAAGCGTTGTCCAAACTTTCAATGTGGTCGTCTTTCTCCAACTCGTTCAACTCTTCCACGACAGCTAGCTGCTCTTTCAAGATGGAGGTGTAGACGTCACGCTTCTTCAAGTCTTCGGTGAAAAACTCGTCGGTCAACAACCACGACAAGTATAGCCACACAGAGGTGTCGTCAGCATCCATATACATGCCTGTTTTGATCAATTGCAATTCGTGGATCAATATTGTGTGGGGGTCGCGGAATATGTCATACACCAAGGGCTGGTACTGCTGTGGGTTGGCCAATTGCTTGTAGTTGGCGTATATCTTGGGAATAAGCTTGCTTCTGTTATGCCATGCTGAGAAGTTGGAGATGTTGTTGTTTATCTTGGACGTTGTGTACTCAAACTCCGCAATCTGGATTTTCAAGAGAGCTTGAGTTTGTTCATCCTTGGTATCCACCTTTGCAACCTCTTGATTTTCAATTTGCTCCACCACAAATCTTCTATAATGCCACCCATGAAAGTTTCTGTTGTCATATTCCAACAACTTGGAGACACTTTTAAACTCAAAGCCCCAGTCGACCTTGTTCAAGTCCAACAACTGGAACAAGCACCATCTGCGATGATTCCAAATCCAATAGCACTTTGGAAATAGTCTCAACAAATGCATAAGGAACTGCATTATGTCAGCCGTCAAGAACTCAACATACTTATCTGTGGTTATATCTCCATTTGTGCGTAGCTGGATCAACACGTCTCTGCGGAAGTTCCATAATGAGTAGTATTCTGGGTTCAAGTTGAGTAGTTCACCAGTCAAGTTGAACGATTGTAAGTCATACTTCCCAGAGTCTCTAGCCGAGAAAAAGTCTTCTTCAAGAGCCTTGTATCGTTCGGTTTTCTGCTTATCTTTAATGACCTTTTGTTTCTTGGCCTCTTCAGAGAGCCTCACTCGTTTGACTTCATGTAACTGGATCTTGTTAGTAATTGTTGGACACAACGGGGAATCAAAACATAAAGAAGGACAATTCGGCTTCATACGGCTGCTAACTCTGATATCCAAGATTTGCTTTGAGCCGTGATCTTTACCACTGGTTAATCTTGCCACTGATCACCGTCAATAATAACACATCACAATAACTTCCCGCTTGTTTCTCTCATATTGGACTAGACATTAAGGACAATGGTTGGCACACAAAGTAATGATTATTTATTCGACCTCCCTCTATCTCCCTCCTTCTCCCAATTAGGGATCTGTTCGTCTTCCGCCATTCTTCTTACTTACCATATCGCACAAGTAAAATTAAAATTATCTGTATGAACAAACTAGCACTTAAAGGATCCAGTAAGGTGGTGACAGACTACTTTGAATATGCTATTCACAATATACTCTATCAAAGAGGTATATATCCTCCTGAAGACTTTCAAACTGTCCGTAAATATGATTTGCCGTTGCTCGTGAACGTGGACGACGACGTGAAAGACTACATAGCCAAAATCATAACACAGCTAAAAAAGTGGGTGTATGGGAAGCGAATTGTCAAGCTAGTGCTAGTCATAATAAGCAAGAACGATGCCGAGCCCATTGAAAGGTGGGAGTTTGATATCAATATCTTAGAGGAAAGCAATGGCAGCACAGAAAAGACCAAGGAAGACACACAACGTGAAATCAAGACTATCATCAGACAGATCACATCACTGGTATCCTACCTTCCAGTGTTAAAAGATGACGACTACACGTTCAACATATTGGTATATACGGATCCCAGCCACTCCACGCAAACGGTACCGGTGGAGTGGTGTGACAGTGACGAGAAGTTGCTTACAGGGGACGTTGAAAAAGTCAAGTTTACATCATTCAGCACAAATGTTCATCAGATTGGTACCTATGTGAGCTATAAATTAGAGGATTAGCTATGCAAATAGACGGCTCTGCGCCAGTTACGCTGCCTTTGGCAACTCCTTTTCGAATCTTTGTCTTTTGTTGGCCATCATGAATCTACTGGAACCCTTTGCAGGTATATTGAAGTCCCAGTTGTTCAAGTATTCATCTTTCTCGAGAATGTGCTTTCTGCTGGCCACATCTTCGTTGACTTGATTCAAATCGTTGAACCTTGATTTCAAGTCCATGAACTTGAAAATTTGTTCTTTGCCTGTCTTGGAGTCGACCAATGGCACAAACTCATGAAGGGTGGACATGTTGAACTGATGGATATAGAAGTCAAGAATGTATAGAATAGATTCGTTCACAAGCAGTTCTTTGCATCTGAAATCCCTGTAGCAGTCTATCGAATCCAACAAAGATTCGGATTCCATTTCTGTGCTGTTGCCATGCTTCAAAGTTATTTCAAGCTTTTGTAAATTGAGCGAGACAATCACAATGGCCAATGCAATACAATGTGGGGGGATCATGAGTACCAACGGCGTGCACATAATGTCGTTGACTATCAACCAGTTGGTGAAACTCAACTTGTATGTAAGCTTAAGTTTTCTGGAGAAAGTTGCCACCAAGTGGTCCAAGGAAGGAAGCCCTAACAACGACCCATTCAAGAAATCAAACTTGATGATTTGCAATAATTTGTACTCTAAGTTTATGATGCATTTTCTTTGTAAGTCAGAGTAGACCTCACCTTGGCTGTTGACCTTGTTTTCATTGATTTCCCTGTATTTGTTTGCTGCTGTTTGTAAGTCTCTCAACTTCTTGATACAATCCTCATTCTTGCACGCCAAAAATAAGCAAGCAAGAGCAACTGTGTAAGGATCCTTTTCGTAGACCTCGTCCACCTTATCTTCATCACATTCAAATCTATTGAATAGGTAAAATCTTTGGTAAAAGTTCATCGAGGTGCTCAACACTCGGATTGGAAACTTCATCGACTTGACTATTTGGTATAGGAACTGTGCAACCAGATGCTTGACCCTGAAAAACTTCTGTTTATCATAATCCTTTATGGTTTTGGAGTGAAGATGTGAAATTTCAGATTGTGTGAAGAAAGGACGAGACACCTGCACTATCGATGTGGTTATAGGCCCTTCTATTTTGGAGTCCAAAGACGATTTGACATCTTCGGACCGCGTAGAGCCATTTGTAGTCATATTTTAAAAAGTAGAAGTATTCAGTATCTCAACCTAAATTGAAACCTCTTCTGGTTTTGCCACTTGTAGTTGGAATCGATATTAAAGTGGTACTGTGCATTTCTGGCTGCCTATTTTTTCTTGCAGAGTGGAAAGCTGTAATCACGTGAATTTATTCATGTGCTCTGCATCATGTGCGCGCCGATGCTCGGAATTGTGGGAGTGCTGCAAGGCCTCAATTCCGGACGACAGTCTCCGGCAGCTAGCAATCGAGACCAATTGGCTATTTTCCCGGAGAAACCTGCGTGGTAGCGCTTGGTCGGCCCAAGCACAAGGAGGAGAATTGGATCACGGACAATTGAGTGGTTGGAGTTTAGGCATTGTTCCGGTATTAACGAAGTACCCCACTATGGTGGGGGAAGATGAGGTTGGAGCTGACGCGGTGATAGGAGCGAGCAGCCAGGAGCCGGGCAAAAGCCCGAACCCCACAAGTGGCCGAGCCATGCAATTGCCCACCAGACTCTGATTTGCGAGTTGGAGGTTGTTTCCAACAGACCCAGTAAAAAGAGGCCATATCATGTGACAAAGAACAAGTCTGGGAGGTAGAGCATTCACCCAATTGGGGCACGTTGTCTCCACAATTATTGCGCGTTGCGCAAACATGTGTCATTCAAAAACAAAGGTAAACATTGATCCAAAGGGTCATTGAAGTTGTGAAAGTGTATGGAGAGAGGAATTGGAGGGCCGGGGAGTGGCAGGTTGTTGACGGAAGGTATGTACAGAAGGTCAAACTCATTAGATCGTATTTTATATTGTATACAAGAAATACTACACTCTTTAAGCGGTGAAAGATAAAGAGAAACCCAACTTGTGGACAGGTTCGGCCAACTTCAAAGCGTCGAAGGAAGCACCCAAGCCGAATCTGACACCTGGTCTCAATTCTTGGGAGTAAGCCAAGGCGGTCAAACCGGAGTCAGCAATCTTAGCCTTGACAAAGGCAGACTTGTCCAAGGCGTACTTGGTGGCGAATTCAACATTGACGTTGGAGGACTTGACAGAGTCCCAGGTGGTCTTGGCACCAACCTCAACCAATGGGGAAACCTTGTGGAAGTAGGCAGCAGAGAAGACAGACAAGTTGGAGGTGGCGGTGGCAGCCAAGGAGTAGTTGAAGTTGGTGTAACCCAAGCCCAAGGAGTACTTGTTGACCTTGGCGGAGGCAATGTCGTAGCCCAATTCGGCACCGGCGGTGAAACCGTCGTGGGCGACAGTCAAGTCGGCGGTGGCCAATGGACCCTTCAACAAGTCAAAGAACAATCTGGCGTTGACGGCAGATTGGGAGTAGAAAAAGTTCAACTTGGCAGCTCTGGCACCGTTTGGAACGACAGAGGTGTCCAATTCTCCCTTGAGACCTGGGGTCAACAATTCAGACAATTCAAACTTGGTGTTCAAGGCGTTGGCGTTGTTCCAACCTTGGGTCAAGGTCAAACCAGTGGACTTGTCGGTGTACTTGGCATCGACAGAAGCAGCAATGGATTGGTCCTTGGTGGTCTTACCCTTGACAGTGAAGGTAACACCGTTTGGAGCAACAGACTTAACATCAACAGATGCAGTGGACAAGTGGAAGAAGTCCTTGTTGAGCAAGTCGTTGGTTTGCTTTTGAATGTCAGAGTAAGCTGGTGGAGCCATTGTGTGAATCAATTGGTTGTTTTAAAGAAAAGCGTGGGTCTAGCCTATACTAAAAAAAAAAAAAAATTGTCTCCATTGGCTAAACTCCCCTTTTATAAACCCACACTCCAATGATGGCGTCCAATTCTTTGTTGGGCCATGTGGTCGTGCCACCGCCAAAATGCGGGTGGCGTCACTACCAACGGGTTTGGCTCAATCCAAACAAAAAAAAAAAAAAACCGTGGACCTTCTCCACGAATTCTTTGATCTCCACCTAAACTGCGAAAACTGTCTGACACCACCCCAGTAAAAAACAAGTATGACCTTCCAATACGACGCTTCTTCCGTAAGCTATGACAAGTTCAATGTGGGCGGGATCACAACGCATGTTCTCAATGCGTCTGTGTTGCCTGAGTACGTAAAGTCCGAGTCGTCCAAGCCGGACTTGCAGATCCCGGTCAATGTCATTTATTACATTCACGGTAGAGGTAGCAGCTACGAGCTGCAGCTCCCAATTGCGTACCACACGTTGGACCAGCTCAAGGGGTCCAAGGTGCCCTACATTGCGGTGACGTTTGATGTGCGGAACCACGGCGAACGCCTTGTCAATGCCTTGGGCAACAAGGGCTGGAAGCTGGGCAACGTCAACCACGCCATCGACATGGCCACCGTCATCGACGGAACCGTCGCCGACTTGAAATTGTTGATGGACTCGTTGCCCATCTACTTGAAGTTGAGCCAGTACTTGCCCAAACCAGCCAACCCGGCCCAGGAACACCTGGTCAAGTTCAACACCATCCTCTCGGGGACCTCCTTGGGAGGGCACGTCATTTACCGTTTTGCCAGCGAGTACCCGGACTACGTCGATATCATCAACCCCAACATCGGCTCGGTCGACTTGTCCACCTTGATGCTCAACAGATTGAAGGGCACCCGCAACTACGACAAGCGCTACTTCTACTACTCCTACGACGAGTTGGACTTGACCCCAGACGAAAAGGAAAAGTACCCCAGGGAGTTGCATGACAAGTGGTCCAGAGAGGACCAGGCCATCTTCGAGCGTTTTGCCGTCAACAAGCTCAAGTTGTTTGCTGCCTTTGGTGAGGATGACACCTTGGTTCCTCCGGTCGTGTCGAGAATCTGGGTTGATCTCTACGTCAACTCCAACGCCTCGGCAGCCTTCTTTGTGCACGAGAAAACCGGCCACGAGCTCTCCGACCAGATGGTCAACGAGTTCATCAAGTGGTTGAAGGCCTTATGAAACGATGAGAGGTTGAAAAGTAAGTGGTGAGCCCGTAGAAATTCCATTCGCTTCCCCCATACTTAACACAAACGAGTGCACGTTGCCTCGCTAAAAAACGGCATCCCGGGGCAACCACAGTGCCCCAAAGCACAACTTTTCATTCCTCATCCACAGCATAGCACCCAAATAGAGGCCCGGCAAGTACTTCTTAATCGCTAGTGTGCAATTGACTCCAATTTCACCCTCTTTGATTTCTCTGTATAACTGGTTTGTACTGGAACACTGGCCGTAAGCCATCCAATGAATGGACTATGATTATGCAATGTAAGACGCAACGAATAATAGGGGCATTCCTAGCAGATCACACCAAACGTCACACCAGTCTCTTCAACCTATACAAACTACCAACACTGGCTACCTGTAAACCGTAGTTGATAAACTTTCTGTAATACGGCTGTTGCCGAGTACTGGGACTCTTTGTCGCTGCCCGCTGCGGATCACTTCCCTGCAAAGCGCTCGCATTTTTTTGATCACTGTTTTAAAAGATAAACGTCTTCTCCACACATACACATCCAAACAGTCCGCCATGCTTAAGACCCAGGCATCGTCAGCGCTACATGCTAATCTATCCAACCAATTGACGGCGACCCTAAGCAACGAAACGTACTCCAAGCAGGACGAGTCCTCAAACGAAGACAATATCAACTTCATAACATTCAACCAGGACTCGTCATGTATTGCCCTTGGAATGAACAACGGGTTTCGGATCTTCAATTGCAAACCTCATTTCGGCAAGTGCTACCAATTCAAGAAGAATGAGAGCATTGGGATTATCGAAATGTTGTACAGCACCTCCTTGTTGGCCATCGTATCATTAGGGGATGAGCCAGGATCAAGCCCTCGCAAGTTGAAGATATTAAACATAAAAAGACAGTCCACGATATGTGACTTGATCTTCCCAGCTACCATCCTCACGGTTAAGCTAACCAAATTGCATTTGATTGTCTTGCTTGAAGATCAGATATATATATACGACACCGGTACAATGAGGTTGTTGCACACCATCGAAACATCCGCGAACCCCAACGGGCTTTGCACCGTATCCTTAGAGCCAGATAGCACGGGAAGCTACTTTTTGGCGTATCCCTCTTCTCCTAAAACCATAGCTCACGATTCCCTTTTGATGAATGGAATCAACACAAATGGTGGACCCAACCTGATTCAAAACAACATCCAGTCCGTCAGCAACTCATCCAACAGAGGCATATCCGACGTGGTGATCTTCAACTTGACCAAGTTGCAACCCACCTCTGTCATCGAAGCTCACAAGTCTTCTTTGGCCGCCATAAACTTGTCTGGAAACGGTAAGTTGTTGGCTACGGCGTCTGATAAAGGAACAATCGTGCGTGTTTTCCTGGTGGAAACAGGTGTCAAGTTGTTCCAGTTTAGAAGAGGTACCTACCCGACCCGTATATATTCGTTATGTTTCAGCTCCGATGACAATTTTGTTATTGCTACTTCTTCCAGTGAGACTGTTCATATCTTCAGGTTGGGCCAAGAGGAAGCCTTGGTTAACAAACAAAAGTTCAGAAAGTCTCAAAAGTATTCAGAATTGTTGAACAAAAAACCTAGATTAAACCCAACTATTGCTGAAGAGGTGGGGGCCACAGGATCTGACGAAGACGACGACGATGATGACGATGAAGAAGTCGAGGACGACAGTGACGCCGACCTTGGAGTCGAATTGGAAGACGGTGTCGACGATGAGGACGAAGGGATTGAGGACATCGAAGAGGATGTCGAGATCATTAATAACAACCAAAGAAAATTGTCCCAAGAACTGACCAACTCGTTCTCCAGCGTTAACTCGGGCTTTTCCATTGAAGAGATTTCCCACGCCCAGGTCGCCAAGGCTCCAGCTATCAATGAGGTGACAGCCACCTCTGCTTCCACACCCACCATGAAATCAGAACCTGTTGTCGATCAAAATAGACTTTCGGTCGCCCGTTTGATTAGAAGGTCTTCTCAGACCTTGGGCAGGAAGGCTGCACAGAAGATGGGTGAATTCTTGCCCTCGAGGTTCTCGTCGATCTTAGAACCAACTAGACACTTTGCGTCTCTCAAGATCAACACCTTGAGAAAGGATGTCAAGTCAATAGCCGTCATGAACTGCGAATTGTCTCAGGACTTGGTCCCCCAGTCGTATGTCAACAACACCAATAGCCAGATATCCAACCTTGAAGCCCTCAATGAGAAGTTGATGTCCATGAATTTGTTGCATATTAATGTGGTCACCTCAGAGGGGTACTACTACACTTACGGCTTGGATCCTGACCGTGGAGGAGATTGTATTTTACTTCATCAACACTCATTGGTAGATGGCAATGTATAGGAATGAAGAATAGATAAATCCATTAGACTAGAATTTCCGTACCTGTAAGAAAACTTGGGCTCCAGTGTAGTAGAGGCCCCTCATCAAAGCGATACCTGTACAGAGCAAGTACTTGGGCATTCCAATTGGTGGTCACATTTCCTTTACTTTCAACATAAATATTTGCATCGACTGGCTGCAAGTTCAAAATAACCCTATATCTAAAGTAGTTCAGCCTCTTCAGCTGTGAACTTGGCCTAGATCGGGCTGGCTATTGTGGGAGAAAAATGCAACCTTTTTTGCACCCATGATTTGAACATATAAGTACAGAAAAAGTTCAAGCTTTCTTGATGTCAACATTCATTTCTTCAAAGCTTCCCAATCTAGTGGGTTTTACCAGTATATTGTATTCACACACGTGCGTAAATAGCTCTCTCATGTTGGTTCCTAACCAGGAATTAAGGTCTCAAGACGCCAAACTTTATCATCCCGGTACTATGACAGAGATTCTGACGTCATAACAAAGTATAAGTTTACGGCTGGTATTGCATGTATCAAAAGCGGGATTATCTTGTCACGGAAATTGTATATAAGTTATTGATTGACTTCTTTGAGCCCTCAAAATGATGTCGACAAAGGCGCCGACCGCAAGCAATAGTACCTTTGAGCAACGCCTACCCAACCTACAAGAGCACCGTCTAATATTTCCTCTTATGAGCAGAAGTTCTAGCGGCAGCCACAGAGTCTTCCTTTCTTATGACAGCGTAGACACATATGAGGAGACCAAGCATAAGCCCCGTGCAGAAGTTATCCGACTACAGCTGCAAGGTTATGGTATGCCCTTGTTGATTACAAGCGCTAGTATATTCAGCAGCAAGTATGTTACCATTTACAAGTGCGTAATCCCGCAGAAGACTTTTGAAGAGTCTATCCATAGGGCAGTTTTCTGTGAGGTTTATCGATACAGGTATCCCTCAAAAACTATAACAAGGTATGAGATGAAGTTCCTGAATGGAGATACAATCAACATGTTTCAGCATGACTCAGTTCCGGTTATTGATTACCAGCTTCGAGGTGTCTTGTATCGCTGGGTCGCTGATAAGAAGTCGAAAAAGTTTACGTTGCTGGAGTTGGAATCATGGAGAAGTTATTCCTTGGTGGATAGCTGGAGTGATAAATTAAGAATGTTTCTAAACGATGGTTTTCCCGAAAAATGGGGTGCTCGACATCGCTCGAGGAAGTACGATGATGAGCTTCTGCGGAGTGCTACGACTGCCGGTGAGTTAAAAGATTTTGGCTCATCTTGCAAAGATCTTGCTGAGATCCACTTGAGAAATCCTTTGGGTAGAGTATTAGAGTCAGCCCTGAATGTCGACCAGGATATGTTTATTCACATGTGTACTGCCTTGGTGTTAAGGACAGGAGTGGACATGCCAAGACGCCGTGGATCGCGGGGAGGAGCGCTTATGGCAGCAGGCGGAGCATCATTAGGTGCAGCAGCAGGTGCAGCTTCAGCTTCAGCGGCAGGAGGAGCAGCGGGTATGTGATCACTGAGACTTTGTTGCGCTCCAAAACTTTGCTGCAATCATTTAATTTGCAGCAATTGTAAGTCCACTCCCACCCCAATGTTTCCCGCACGAACTTTTGAAGCTCTGATCTTCAAAATTGTGTAGAAAAGCTCAGCATTTCACTTGTCACGGTGTTGTCATTAAAGTTGGCAACATATAAGTCATAGCACTTTTTGCATTAATATACTTACCTCAGTCAAATTCGTAACACCTTGCACGAAATGCTTGTAACAAACAAAATTCGTAAATTAGTATTAAGCTTTGTGTATATCAATATGTTTGAGATAGCTTGGCTTGCCATGACCGTTGTGATTGACACTGTTCAAATATTGGTTGTTGAAACAAGATTGCCACTCCATATATTCTTTTACTTTCTTTGTTTTTCAAGAAAACTCTTGGTGGCCAAGCTGGCTAAGGCGCGAGACTGTAATGAGTTCCTCAAAGTAATCTTGAGATCGGGTGTTCGACTCACCCCCAGGAGATTTTTTTTTGCATCCTAAATCTATATCAAAGTCCTAAACTTTCAGTGAATCTCTAACGAACCTAATGAAGACTTATTGTTTTCACTTATACTTTTGACATAAACATAGTAAAACGCTTATGAGATGTGAGAATTATTCATTATATGGTTACCGCATTTTTCAAATATCAGCTAGAACCAGTTAGCCTCGAGCTACTACACGTTTTGGGAGAAAAGTTACCAAAATTAAACAAAAATTCATAGACACGTGTCATTGCTGGTTGTCAATAGGCGAACCCCCACGTCCACATACAACATGTTTATGAAGGTTCATAGAGGTGGTTTTTACAATTTGCAGCCTACGTGTGTTGATTTGGCAATGCGCACGACCCTAGCGATATGATAGAAAAGGATTCTCACAATTTTAAAATGTTTGCCACTGATATACAACCTGTTGTTGAGCATGGGGGGTTTAACTTGTAAGTAATGACGGTAGGAATTGAGAGGTATGACAGGCATACTAACATTGGAACTTTAGTTAAAATTAAAAATGCCGGTAAGGTGTATGACATTGAGCTTAGTGATAGCGACAATGGTTTAGCTTTAAAGCAACAAATCCAAGATTTAACCCAGGTTCCAATTGCAAGACAAAAGATTTTGATCAAGGGAGGAAAGATCAATGACACCGACATTGTATCCCAATTGAATTTGAATTTGAGCCAACCAATCATGGTTTTGGGTACCACTGATAAGAATCTTCCATCCAAGCCAGCGGTCAAGCAGGTGTTTTTGGAAGACTTGAATGCCAACCAATTGGTCAAGGTTGCCAATGATCCTTCTGGGTTTGTCAACTTGGGAAACACCTGTTATCTTAACTCTTCTTTACAAGCCTTGTACAGTGTTAAGGATATCAGTAAGAGATTGGAGAATTTCACTTTGGAATCAAACTCTGGAAGTGACGTCTCCAAGAAATTCAGCGTTCTGTTGAAATCCGTTTTTAAGCAAATGGATAAGAAAGAAGCCAAGATCAAGCCACTTGTGTTGTTGTCGTTATTAAAACAGGTGAATCCTGAATTCGGAGCTGTTGATCACGAAGGATACCCAATGCAACATGACGCAGAAGAAGCCTACAGTGAAATGGTAAGATTAATTGGGGAGTCATTAAACTTCAATGATTACTTTAGACTTTCGTTCAAATTGAAAACAAAGTGCTTGGCTCTCCCTGAAGAAGGAGAGGTTGAAAGCTTCGAAGACTCACTCAAGTTGAACTGTCACATTGACATCAAGACAAATTTCTTAAGAGACGGGATCTTGGCAGGGTTAAAGCTGACCTTGGAAAAGCATAACGATACTTTGGGAGCTGACACCACTTACGAAATCAACAAAACTATTTCTAGATTACCAAAATACTTGACTGTGCATTTTTTGAGATTCTTCTGGAAGGCCGACATTAGCAAGAAATCAAAGATTTTGAGAAAGGTTCAATTTCCATTTGAACTCGACGTTTCTGAAATGTTGGATGAATCAATTAGACCAGAAAAAGTTGAAGTCAGGGACAAGATTAGAAAGATTGAAAAAGAGAACCTCGAACTAATTCGTGATTTTAAGAAACAAAAGAAAACCAACGACAGTAAATTAACACCATTGGAACAACAGGAAGAAGACGATTTGAAGATTGAATCTATTCGTACCAAGTTCAATGATGAGTTGGTCAAGGTCTTGCCCGAATCTTACAGTCTTGAAACAAGCACCGACAACCCTTCGTCTGTGTATGAATTGATAGCTGTTATCACCCATCAAGGTGTATCTTCTGAAAGTGGTCACTACCAAGCCTTTATTAAGGACACAAGAGATTTGGATGGCGACAGATGGTTCAAGTTCAATGACGACAAGGTTTCTGACGTCACCAGAGAAAAGATTGAAGGATTGGCCGGTGGTGGTGAGAGTGACAGTGCATTGATTTTGCTTTACAAGGGTATTGGTTTGTAAGCTATAACTTCCTTTGCTACTATGGCAGTTTTGTGTGCCCTAGTTCCGGAGCAGTTGACTCCGAGTTGGGGGACCCTGAGGGGTCCTTGCCTCTACCAACTACCGCTTGCTTATGTCACTTATTGGAAGTCTACCGAAGGAGCTAGAAAACAAATCAACGAATCGGGATAACAATGTAGAAGACACACGGTCACTTTTCTTGCAGAAATGCCAAGTAGTTTATGTAGTTTAGGAGAGAGTAAATGGAGTTGAAAGTCCTAACGCAAAGGTTGACCATTTTTCTCTTGATGTTCCCATATCGTGTCCGACTAGACGGTCTTGGTGGTGATATACAGCAATGGCTGCAAAAAAAGTTCAAGTCTTCAAGGGCAACTTTTCAGCTCCAAGCAGCACACGAGATAAGAAGAGTACACAAGGGAAGGAGGAAAGCTCAGCAAATGGAATAGTGTGGTGCAATATGTATCTTCTTTTTAGCCATTTTCCGCTACCGGTATAACCAATAGATCTTGGGATGAGGTTCCCCAGATTATCCACACAGGCTATCTCCCAGCGCTAATTCTGGTAGATATCTTCTAGACAATTACCCATCCACGCTTAAACTTTCGCTATTGCTCCCGAATTACTACACTTAATTCAGAGCTCCGCTCTTCCATCGTTTATTATATTTGTTAATCATGCCTGTTCAGCTTTGTAGATTGTTGAGGACCGCTAGCATTGCTAATAGCCAGCTTCAATAAATAATTTTCCTAACTTGCAAGGCAGCACAACTGTCGCAAACTGCTAATACCACTCAAAAACGACTGTTCGTGAAGTATGTATTTGAACCAGCTGTGAATCTCCTTGCTCAGTCCCTAATTTCAATCTGACAAAGTATTCCCTTTTGTATAGTTCATCGTACAGCCATGCTTCATCCAGCTGTTTCTATTCATGTTATCTACAATTCTGCAACCAACTTTCTGAACTTGTCGACTTCTTCCCAACAGTTCAAGCTCTTGCCCTTGTTATCCTTCAAACAAGCAATGACACCTTCTCTTGCAGACTTGATGTCGTCACTGACTTGTATCTTGGACAACTTGACGTTCTCTTGGAGTAAGGCTGTCAACTTTGCTATCTTGTCATCTGTGGCAGGAACAGATAAGGTGGACTTGGAGTCGTCCTTCCATAATGCATCTTGGGAGGTTTGTTGGAACTTCTGGGCGGTTTCCTTTTCAAGCTTGGCCAACTCGGCGGCCACTCTCTGTTGGACGTAGGTCTCGGTGTGTTGGGCACGAGAGTAATCGGACTGATCATGTTAGTAGACGTTCGCAAGTTGGCGGATGCTGCCCGTGGACAGGAAAAGAGAAATACTCACCTCGGCCGAATTCTCCAATTGCGACAAGAAGGAGGCACTGAACTCAATTGGAGTAGCAGGCGTGAAGACCTTTGTTTCTGGTTTGGAAGCGGATGAACCCATGTCTAGTATGTGTTGATGTTGGAATTTTACAAAAAAAAAGGTCGTGCGAAATCTCCAATCATTTTATTGGCCATGTTTGTTAAGAGGGTCTGAAAAAAAACTTCTACACACAAAATGCCTCCAGTTCAACAACATCAGTACGGACATGCTCAACCATCCAACTTCGACAAGTTCAAGATGGGTTTGATGATGGGTTCCACCGTGGGGGTTTGTATTGGTGTGATTTTCGGCGGTGTTTCGATCTTGCAAAACGGCCCTGGGCCAAACGGTGTCATGAGAACCTTGGGCCAGTACATCATGGGTTCTGTCGGGACTTTTGGCTTGTTCATGTCTATCGGGTCTATCATCAGATCTGAGGGTCACTTAGAATATCAAAGAAAGATGATGGAATCTCAAAGAGCTACTTTAAGGGCTATTTACAGAGGTTAATGAAGTAATGATTATAGTTGTAAATAGTAATTTTAGGTGGCAATAGCCGGGAAAATGTGTAGCGATTGGTGAGAGGTTGGCTTTCTTGGTTTTACTAGGTGTTTTTAATCCCTAGTGACCAGTTCAGAGTTACCAGACCCGGACTCTTTGAAGTCCGAGCGGGCATTCACTAAACGTAATGGTACATGCTGTTTGAATTGCTGTGCTAAAAGAGACTAACATTTTGCAACCAGAAACTGGGAAGCTGGTCGATTATGGGTCTCTTCCTTCCTGTGTCTCGACAAAGACTTGTCGATTACATCTGACATTGAGCTCGAGTCATCTCTTCAGGAGGACTGCGGATGACTCTTGAGTCCAATATATTGCCACAGCATACCCGTGGGCAAAATTTGCAGCAGCACTACTTCTTTTCTTTGCAGTTCCAACACAACGGGAATGACTTGTATGCCCAGCAAGTACTACTGAATACCCTACGAGAGCACTAGAGAAAGAAAGAGAAAGTTGTTTGTAAGTAGCAGTAACTGCTACAGTGCCCCACGCGCTTTGGTTGCAAATGGCAAACAGGCTGCGAATCTGTCGTCCACATGGGGCCCCCGCCACTAACGGAGTATTAGAAAGAAAACCAGCACCTAGAAGTCATAAAGCATGTATGCTACCTATATAATTACATTTTGCAGCCAAACATCCAAGGTCATACCATGTCTGGTTACGTACCGAATAAATTATCTTCACCATCTCCCAAGTTAGCAGTCTCCACGTTTGAAGCTCTAACTGTTTGAACCCTTCACAACTTAGCAGCTTCTGCCACGTTGGGAACTCTTTCTCTTTCAGTCTCCGTCTTTTGCTCCAAATCATACACATAGGTCAAGCCATGCTCAGGAACTCTGTAGTAATCCTCCTTCCCTAGGGCCATTGTTGCCTCCTCAAGCTTATACTTTGGCTCCAAAATAGGCTCTCCTGTGAGACGGAAGGTTCCCCAATGCACACCTTTAAAATACTTGATGTTTAGATGGTCGCAAACCTTGATGGAGTCTGTGGGGGACGTGTGTCTTGGCTTCTTGTTCCAAGAAGGACAATACTGGCCGATAGGCAACAAGCCAAGCAAAACGTCGCCAAAATGCTTGCCAATAACCAGAAACATGTCCTGGGAGTAGCCTGTGTCGCCCGCATGGAAAACGAGGTTCTGACCATTCTTACGGATCATGAAGGAGCACCACAAAGAGTGGCACGAATCGATGGTTCCTGGTCCAGACCAGTGCATGGCTGGGAGACACACCACTTCGTACTTGTCCGGTAAATCGGCTGCAATGTGCGAGTCAATTGAGATGGTTTCCCACCAGTCCATCTCGATGACGTTGGTGACACCGTTCTTCCTCAACTTCTTGCCGAGCCCATTGGGCACGATCCACACAGAGCTGTTACCGATCTCAGCAATCTTTTCGTCCTCCAAGTGGTCAACGTGGTCGTGGGACACGAGAACGAAGTTGATGTTGTTGTTGGAGGCATGTCTGACGCCATCCAAGTCCATCGGAATGGGCATCATTCTCCGGGGCCCAAACTTGGGGTGGACCAAAAAATCAGAGAAGACAGGGTCGAGGAAAAAGTTGATCCCAGACACCTGCACCAAAGCCGTCAGCTGGCCCATCCAGGTGTACAAGACTTGTTTGTTGACCGCAGGCAACTTTTTGTCGCCCAATCCGGTCTCGTTTAACTTGGAGTAGTCACCCGTTTTGACGGCTTCCTGTAACACTAGTGAATTCTTATGGTAGAGCTCCAAGTCCGGCTTGTATGCTTGCAAGACTTCACGGATGTTGATGAGCTCGTTGGTGCCTAGCTTCTCCACCTTGGTGTAGTCTATTCCCTTGTTAAGACTAATACCGGTGAACACTAACGACATGCGGAGGAAAAAGTGTTCGATTGTGGTGTGTGGTCGGTACTCATAAAATGGATTGACGTATTTTCCCCAGACTCTGGCGGATCTCAATTGATCAATGTCTACTTCAGCCGTGCTTCCATCGGCCTGTACCAATTGCTTTCTTCTGTCGTTGATAATAAACTTGGTCCGGACATGCATGTACAACTCGTACGGGGACAACAGCATTAATACCGTCAACCCGAGACTTTCCAATAAAGACATGCTTGCAATGTTTGACAATGGCAGAAGTGGATTCCACTTATCTTTTATATTCCTAATGCGTACTGGCTTATTGCGGATATAAAAGGAGCTCCAATGTAAGACATCAACCGTTTAGGCTAAAAGACGTAATCAAATGACAAAGCCTCAACCAAGGCGAAGTTAATATGGAACAGCAACTAATGTCTGTGGAGGGGCGAATGCAAACGGCTGTCGAAATTTCCTATTTGGGAAATCGGCTCGGCCGAAGAGGTCCGAGCTAGCGAACTGACCCGAAGAAACAAGTGTTGCAGTAACGTTATCGACGAACAGGGCTACTACAGCGTTTAATGTGGGAGGTAGCACATGTTCGTACCATTATGCTTTATGGATATTCTCTCTATAAGATACATAAAGTGTTGTGAGAGGGCCTAATGTCTTCTCACCACACCACTCACGTCGGCAGAAGCCAAGATGTGCTTCTTGTAATCGTGAATGTTACCTGGGAACTTCTTAACACTACCGTCCTCACTGATCCAGATTTCGTCACACACTCTGTCGATGATGGAGACGTCGTGACTAACCATCAAAACACCACCGGTGAACTTGTTCAAAGCGTCAGCCAAAGCATCCAAACCTTGGGTATCCAAGTGATTGGAAGGTTCATCCAAAATCAAGATATGAGGTTGGTTCAAACACAAGGCTGCAAAGGCGACTCTCGACTTTTGACCACCGGAAAGTAATTGCATCTTTTGCAAACTGAGCGACCCAGTGATCCCGAACGACCCCAAGTGACGTCTGTACTCTTCATCCGACTTACCTGGGAAGGTCTTGGACATCCAGGACACGGCCGACAAAGTAAGATCCATAGCATCAACGTGATGTTGTGCAAAGTAACCGATTCTAAGTCTACCATTCTTGGAAATCATACCCTCCAAAGGCGTCAACTTGTCCATCAACAACTTCAACAAGGTGGTCTTACCAGTACCGTTACCACCACAGAAGGCAATTCTGGAATCCATTTGCACGTCTAAGACAACATCCTTCAACAAGATCTTGGCTGGGTCGTATCCAAAGGTAACGTCTTGAACTTGCAAGATAGGTGGAGACAACTTCTCAGCTTCTGGGAATCTAAAGGTAACAACCTTGTCGTCTTCTGGAGCCTCCAAGAGTGGCAACTTCTCCAACTTCTTAATACGAGACTGTGCTTCCTGTGCCTTGGCAGCATTGTATCTATACTTATCAATAAATTCTTGCAAATGCTTTCTGTATGCCAATTGGTTTTCGTACTCACGACGTTGGTTCTTGATTCTTTCTTCACGGGTAGAGTAGAAACTGTCAAAGTTGGATCCTCTATAGTAGTCTAATCTTTCCGAGTGCTGATGTATGATATCAGTGGCGACATCGTTCAAGAATGCTCTGTCGTGCGACACAACCAAAACAGTTGCTGGGTATGTTTGTAAGTACTTGGCCAAGTAGGTGATGGATGGAACATCCAACATATTGGAAGGTTCATCCAATAACAATAAATCTGGAGAACAGAACAATGCTCTTGCTAACGACAATCTCATTCTCCAACCACCGGAAAATTGCTTGGTTGGCAAGTGCTGGGTTTCCTTAGTGAAACCCAAACCATACAAGATGGCGGCAGCTCTACTCTCAGCCTTATCGGACTCCATTTCGTACAACTTCTCGCTGACTTCGATCAAGTGGGCTTCCAAGTCGTCTCTTTCCAAGTCTAACTTCCTCACTTCATTGGACTCTTCTTCAAACTCCAGACGCAACACTTCGATTTCTTTGATACGCTCGTTAATCTTTTGTTCTTCTTGCAACAAGGTCTTTCTCCACACATCGGCATCCAACACACTTTGAATGGCCGGGGTATCATCTCCTCTGATTTCTTGTTCAACATGCAAAATAGTAATGTGCTTTGGAATGTTCAACTCTCTTCTTGACAATGCTCTCAATAAAGTAGACTTACCGATACCGTTTTGACCAACCAAACCGTATCTTCTACCGTGAGCTAACGTCAAGGAGGCCTCACTCAAAATTCTCTGACCGTCACCAACATACAAGTCAAAGTTATCCACCTTGATATCCTTGGACTTACCAGCACCAGAACCGAACTCCATAGGGTTGATTTCGAGAAAGTAAGAGTCGTAATCTTCGTCCTTCTTTTCGTTCAACAACTTCGAAGCTTCGTATTGGACAAACTGGTTGTTTCTCTTGGCAACCTTCTTAGCAATCTTTCTTTCTTGCTTCTCCAACTTCTTCTTATCGACTCTACTTTCCATCTTTCTACCTGTGTGTTCGATATCGTGACTGGCACTCAACAAGGCGAGCGAAGAGTTGATGTCTCTCTTGTTGTTTTGTTTCAAGACGTTCACGTCCAATAATCTCTTGGAGGTATCACCAGTTAATTCTAACTTGGCCATGTTTTCACGCAACTTGTCTTCCAAGGCCTTGGATATTTGGTTGGTCATGTTGAGGACGTTTTCCTCTTTGCCGCCTGCGCTTAACAAGAGGTCTTTCACGTATTCTAACTCAGTGTTGATGTTGACTTGTTGAGCCAAAACAGAGTCTTCTGTCGACTTGGAGACATGTTGGATGTAACCAATAGCATACTCGAGAATCACGGAGTCAATTGAAGGGACCGCTTGACGGACCAGAAGGGCTATATTAGACATAGGTGGTGTTGAAAAAAATCAAGAAAGAAGAGCCTGTATAGAGCCTTTTGATTTCGATTGGGAATGGCACGACTGTTAGTATGGAGACACTTTAACTGAAGACTGCTCTGCCCCGGCAGCCAGCAACCTCGGGCGGAGCTGTTTTATAACATAGTAAGTAATCCGAACTATGTGCCATAGGGCTTAGGTTTGAATTGTTGTATTTGGTAGGTATTTCAGCAGTGGATGTATGTGGTGTGGAGATTCACCTTGACATACCTGTGAAGCTTCTACCTAGCGATATTCTCTAAGTAACAGCAAACTGACTCTACACCGACTCTGAACCTCGAATACTTAAAGAAGGACTATTTTTTAGGTGTTGTGTGTTCCAGAGGGCTTGATAGCTGCTTGGTTCTGGTTGTCCATGGTTGCGAAAATGAGGGTGAGGTGGAGCAAATGTATACCCAGTATCATGGCACATACAAAGCAGTTTGATGTAATTGAAGAAGGCAATTCTTTTCTGAATAACGTTTAGACTATGACTTGAAAGTATGGTAAAATTTACTCGTGCCTGTGCCCAGTTACGCATCGCCGCCTGCTCCGGTCCATTGCAGCAACCCGTCTTGAACCAACGGTAGATCGATTCAACGTAGAAACTTGCTATACAGCAATACAGACACATAAAGAATGTCAATGAGACCGCTTTCAACCTAGCAATCCTCTTCAATCTCGTTGACAGCCTACACAATGCTTATAACACGTCGTTTATTTATCACTACATTCTAAAGAAACTCAGAAGCAGACGTTGGTCAGTCAATCAGCAATAGCGATATCACCGATTGCACCTCCAAAGTTAATAAAACTGCTTACAAAGCAGCCTTGAGCTTGGCTTCCAACTTGTCTTGGCTCTTCAAAGCTTGGACGTCGGAGTTACCACCAATGTGTTCACCGCCAATGAAGACGTTTGGAACGGTTCTTTGGCCGGTGATCTCGTACAAGGCTTCTTGGATCTCTTCACCGTCAGCAACCTGGTCCAATTCCAAAATGTAGGCGTCCTTGGTGAGGGCGGTGATGGTGCTCTTGGCTTGAGAGCAGTATGGGCACCAAGTCTATACGGGTTAGTAATCAGCTCGAAAAAGGGGCAGATCTATGCAATGCTTACCTTAGATGCAATGAAAACTGGCTTGCTCTTGATTAAATCTTGAACCTTCTGGGTAGTTTGTTGGGAGACCATTCTTGTAGTTGATAAGAATCTTCTTGTGAACATTAAAATATGAGAACGACTTTGGCCATTAGTAATTATTAGGGGAGCACGTGAGAAGCCGTCTTTGCTTTGAGCCTGGGGTTCAGCAAGTTGCTCCCAAGAAGGTGCCAGAAGGCGGCACCAAAGCTGTGTGGGTAGTGTAGATGACGCAGAGGCTGATTGTGGCACGTCACCAACAACCTGGGACCCTAATGGTGAGGTTTTGTATTGGCCCACCTCAGCTCGTATTTCCTGGAACTGGGGTTTGCGACAATAATTTGCAGCTTTCGAACAGCATGGACCGGATCTCGGCAAAGCAACCAAAGATTTGACCGTACGACCTTTCTAGCAACTTTAGGATATGTAGATTGCAATCAGCTAATCTTTGAAGGCCCTCCAGCACACCCATACGTTTTCCCTAAGATATCCGTTACGGAGCAGTGCAGGTGACAGCTTTCACTCAAACGGGACAATGAGGAGAAAGGACTAACCCAGCTACCAACAATAGAGGGGCAGGGCCCGATTCCATGCTTGATTTGCAGATATAGTCTCCAGCCGTAGAGTATATGATTCGTAAACTGCCCACCACGCGTTGATGATTGAATGTGGGTATCCAGACGTGTTGGTGCTGGGGCCTGCGTCACACTAAATAACCTTAATCTGTAGGCCCATGGGTAGAGAGCCTGCCATTTCAAGCCCGAACTAAAGGCAATTTCCCCGATTTTACGGCTACAAACTCGTAAGTGAGCTCGCTAGCCCCTCGGCTCGAGCTCGTCTACCAGCTTGGGGTAGTAGAGAGTATAACTCGGACCCCACTCCGATCTGTGGAGGCTCGCGTAGTCTGGTCTAGACTTGCTCCTTTTAAATTTGCGCGTCCTTTCCAGAGAGGCGGATATAAAAAAGAATAATTCAAACATTTGTTCTGTTCAACCTCCACTCTCCTTGTCCCCCTGCCGCCCATGGTCAATAACAGACAGTTACGCTTGGTTGGGATTGCCGCCTTCACGGTGCTCATCATCATTTTGCTCTACCAGAGCAAACAGTCGTACGACTTCAACATTGACGAGTTGATGAACGCCAAGTCCAATGGCGCATCTAGACCTCCTCCAGATGACAGCAAGATCGGCAGCCTTATCAACACCAACAATAACGACAAATTGGAGGTGGCCATCAACAACGAAATCCTGAAGTTGAACAAGCAGCAGTCGGAAGAGAAGGATGACAAGCTCAATGACTCGTTGACCAATCTTGCTGCAGACAAGAAGAAGCCCCAAGGACCTGCATCGACGCCTGAGGACGAAGCGGAGGAGTTCGATCCTGTCCAGGAGTTGATACAAATCAGAAGCTTGTCGCCAATGACCATCTTCTCCAAGACATACTGCCCCTTTTCCAAGAAGTTGAAGAAGTTGTTGCTCGAGAACTACTTGATCACGCCCGAGCCCACCATTGTCGAGTTGGACAAGCACAACCACGGCGCTGCATTGCAAGAATACTTGGGCAAGGTTTCTGGCAGATCGACCGTCCCCAACGTCTTGATTGGTTCCTCGAAGGAAAGCAAGGGGGGTGCCGACGACTTTGTCGCCTACCACAACGACGGCGAATTGTTGCAATTGTTGAACACTTGGGGTGGAAAGCGTTTGGTTGTGAAGAAGATCAACGCTCCTTCCAATATGTAATGAATAATGAGAATGAGAACATTAATATGCTAACTGGAGTGAGCTAACTCCCAATAGTAGAAGCAAGTGGCCTTGGAGAGGGTCGGGCCTCAAAGAGGGACAAAGTATGAGAGGGCCGTTTGTAGCGACCGTTATTTGGAACCTCATGTATACGAGCCACGCACAGAGAAACACGAAGACTGACGATGCATCGGCCTGCGCGTGCCCACCGTAGCTAACCTGGACCTCAACAAGAACTCAACCACCTCTTCTACGGACACCGTATCGGTACGTCTCGTCGACGTCTACGCATCTCTTATTTACCATTTATTAAACAACTTTAAGTACAATTAGAACTTAGAGAATTGCTTGGACTTGGAAGCAGCAGCAGAAACCTTCAAGACGTTGAATCTAACAGTCTTAGACAATGGTCTACATTGACCAACGGTGACAACATCACCTTCTTGGACACGGAAAGCTGGGGAAACGTGAGCAGCAACGTTCTTGTGTCTCTTTTCAAATCTGTTGTACTTTGGAACGTAGTGCAAGTAGTCTCTTCTGATGATGATGGTTCTGTGCATCTTGGTGGAAACAACAGTACCGGTCAAGATCTTACCTCTGATAGAGACGGTACCGACAAATGGACACTTCTTGTCAATGTAAGTACCTTCAATGGCAGCCTTTGGAGTCTTGAAACCCAAACCAACATCCTTAAACCATCTCTTGGTCTTTCTGTTGGCCTTGGCCTTTGGGTTGGTGAAGATGTGTGGTTGCTACATGTCTGTTAGTATAATGTTCCTCTTGGTGAAAAATTGGTCAACGAGTAATCAAGTGTCTCTATTTTCTCCGTCTCTCCTCCAACGAAAACGCATGCCTCAACATTCTGTTGCACGTATTGGTAGCAGTCTCTCGATTATCTCATCCCATGTATCATTCTCTACTAACCTTTTGGAAAGCTCTTTCAGATTGAACGGTTAATTCAGTAGCCATCTTGTCTAGTCAGAATCTATATTCAAAAAGATTATATGAAATTTTTTCTTTGTATTGAAAAAAGTTTTTCCTGAGAGAGGATGGGTTGTCCTGCAGACGGCGCCCGCTAATGGTTTGTGTGCGGAAATCTCGTGACTCCACTATAGAAATGGGTGCCAGCGAACACTGAGGTTTCACATTTTTTTTCGAGAGGGAGACTGAGGGCGTGAAAAAAAGTACTGTGTACAGGAAATACAGGGGCTGTAGCCCTAACTGCTTAGAGGCGCACATGATGTGATTTACGAGAGAGGGAGACTGAACGTGACGAGACTCCGGTGACCGTTTGCACGTGCATTGCTGCATGTTTAGTCTTTATTGATCTTGCCTTTTAGAGATTGCGTTTGTAAACATATATGCCTCGAAGAAACGTATCTGGGCAAGATCCTAGTCCCAGTTACTTAGATGGCACGTCATATAACACGACTCGGACAGTCAGTTCGTCGTCGAGCATAAGTACTCCGAGCAACACCATCAAAAGATTCCTGAAGGTTCCCAACGTACATAAACATGAGAAGAAGCCCATCAGCACCAAAACCCTGAAGAATGGGCGATTCATCAAGAGCAAATTGTTGAATTTGCAGAACCTGCTGAAGCGGTTTATCCATAAATCACGAGATGAGGAGGCGATCGATGACAACCAGCAGGACGGCGCCAAGCAAGTGCCTGGCTTCATCATCCACAAGCCGGTCAACATGAATGCGTACGACTACGGCGCGTTCACCAACTACCCGAGCGGAATCGATTTGCATCACGGAGACCACTTGCCACCGGCCGTCAAGGAGTCCCAGATCAAGGGCTGGGAGTCGGCCGAGAAGATCAGCAAGAACGTGATCTTTGGCGCCGACGACGATGAGGACGAGGACGGGGACCCCGAAGACGACAATGTCATTCACGATGACTCGGACTTGCCCATCATACAGAGCATTCCGGGCTATACCAAGTCGGAGCTTGCCATCATCAACGAGATGTTTGACAAGTTGAAGTCCCACAAAGGTCCGATCCACGAATCGTTGGTATCTGCGTTGGAGAACGAAGAGAGACAGCTTATCTATGATCTCAAGAAGAAAACGTCGGGCCACAACGAAAGGTTATACCAAAAGTCAAGTACCTTTGTACAGCGCCGTCAAATCCAAATCAACCAAAAGAAAGAGTTGTTGATCCGGATTTTTGGCTACGACAACAACTTAAACCAGGAGTACATCACAAACAACTCATCTTACTCAACCTTAGACAACTCGTCCAACATACAAAAGACTTTCCACGAGGATAAGGAAGAAATCAGCACCTTGGTGGACGAGGAGCTGTCGTTCAACTTGGCCTTGGCCGAGACCAGAGAGAGGCTCGACGAAAAAGAATCCTCCGAAGAGGAAAAGAGAAGCAGGTTTAACGCTGGAAGTTTCCACCACATTGTCTCTATGAAGTTGAGCAACCTATATGCAAATGTCTTGAATGAAGACGAATATCATGAATTTAACGAATATGACGATTACCACGAGGATGACGAGGAAATGAATAACGAACTACAAGGTTTTACCTTGGGCTACTTGAGAAAATGCATAAGAGATTAGTGTGCATACCGGGATAACCACAGTGGATTTGGAAAGCATGGATGTAGCGAATAGCATGGACGGTTTGCAAGGACTGGTTTGCAAGGACTGGCATGGTTCTGTTCGAATGGATTTGTTTGCAAGGACTGGTTTGCATGGATCAGTTTACATGGACTATTGGTTTAAATCTCACTGGTTTACATGTATCTGTTTGCAAGGACTGGTTTGCATGGACTGGTTTGCATGGACTGGTTTGCATGGACTGGTTTGCATGGACTGGTTTGCATGGATCAGTTTACATGTATCTGTTTACATGTATCTGTTTACATGTATCTGTTTGGATCTGTTTACATCCCATTGGTTCTCCCCACCCTCGACCGACAAGTCCGGAATACCAAGCCCTGTGGGGTACGGCTTTAGGAGTAAGGCTGGACCGGGTCCAAAACAAAAGGTCTAGCCCGCGAGCAGTTCCACGACTCTTAACTACAGGCACAAGGCGATTGCATAGGAGTACACAACTAGAAAGCAGACAATTCCAGCTATTTCTGGAAACTATTTCTGGAAACTATTTGTGGAATGCATGGAGGGTCCGCCTCCCGATGCCGAAGCTGTCTCGCTAACGTCGCAAACGAACGCTTGGCTGCAACAAAAATACATCTATAGACTAGCACATGTATGTAGCACCTCAATTCAAATATTGTAGCTTGGGGAACCACTGTACACTTGTGAGGCAACACTAAACACAGTGGAGGTGGTCCACAGCAGACACAGATGTTTCAAGAGTCTTAGCTAAGCACCAACTCCGAGTTGCCGGTTTAGGGGGTCATATATTTTTCGCATTAATAATGAGCGATCAAAAACAGAGGATGTTGAATAAACCTGCTCTTTCCAGTAGTATTCTTAGACTATCTAACATCAGCAGACACCTTTCTAGCACATCAATGAGTCCAACACCACTTAAGAAATACGATTACCTTGTGATTGGAGGTGGATCCGGGGGAGTTGCGTCTGCCCGTCGTGCCGCCAAGTATGGGGCCAAGGTGCTTCTCGTGGAAGCCAAGTACCAGAAGATGGGGGGCACCTGTGTCAACGTCGGGTGTGTGCCAAAGAAGGTGATGTGGTATGCTGCCGACTTGGCGCACAAGAAGCACCACCTCAAGTCGTACGGCTTGTCGAACGAGGATCAAGAGGTCAAGTACGGCGACTTCAACTGGGGTCAGATTGTGGAAAAGAGAGACGCCTACGTCAAGCGATTGAACGGCATTTACGAGAGAAACTTGACCAACGAGAAGGTGGACTGGCTCTTTGGGTACGCCAAGTTCATCAATTCCGAAGGAGACGTCGAAGTCACCTTGACCGGCGACCAGGAGATTGGGTTCCTTGAACAAGGCAAGACCTTCACCAAGGGCGAAAAGTTTGTCTTTAGCGGTGAAAAGGTGTTGATTGCCACCGGGGGCACTCCGATTGTGCCACCCTCTGTGCCAGGTGCCGAATTGGGGATCACCAGTGACGGTTTTTTCGAGTTGAAGAAGCAGCCCAAGTCGGTTGCTGTTGTCGGTGCAGGTTACATTGGTGTTGAATTATCTGGGATTTTCAAGTCTTTTGGGTCCGAAACCTCGTTGGTGATCAGAGGGGACACCGTTTTGAGGTCGTTTGACGACTTGATCCAGAACTTTGTCACGGACCACTACTCCAACAAGTTGGGGGTCAACGTTATCAAGCAATCTGGGGTCGAAAAGGTTGAGAAGACCGAGGCCGGCAAGAAGTTGGTGCACTTGAAGGGTGGCAAGACGCTTGAGGTGGACGAGTTGGTGTGGACTGTGGGCAGAAAGTCATTGATTGACATTGGCTTGGACAAGGTTGGCGTCAAGGTCAACGACAAGTACCAGGTTGAGGCCGACGAGTTCCAGCAAACCGCCAACCCCAAGATCTACTCGCTCGGTGACGTGGTCGGCAAGGTTGAGTTGACCCCTGTGGCCATTGCCGCCGGGAGAAGATTGTCCAACAGACTCTTTTCCCAAAAGGCCGAGTTTGTGCAAGACAAGTTGGACTACACCAACATTCCATCCGTCATCTTTTCCCACCCAGAGGCCGGGTCGATTGGGTTATCCACCAAGGAGGCCCAGGCCAAGTACGGCGAAGAAAACATCAAGGTGTACACCTCCAAGTTCAACGCCATGTATTACGCCATGATGGACTTTGACGAGCTCAAGGTTCCTACCCACTACAAGATTGTTGTTGCGGGTGCAGAGGAAAAGGTTGTGGGCTTGCACATTGTTGGGGACGACAGTGCGGAGATCTTGCAAGGGTTCGGGGTTGCCATCAAGATGGGCGCCACCAAGAAGGACTTTGACAACTGTGTGGCGATCCACCCTACCTCTGCCGAAGAGTTGGTCACCATGACCTAGGAGGAGAGCCAGCATACAAGGGCCGATCTTTGAACATTTCCGATGCTGGGCGATCTAGACTTGAAGCAGCAGGTCCCATCGAGTTGCCAGGTGGACGTGGGCGTTGCTGAGTGGGCCGCTTTGTGAATGCTTTCCCGGCAGCCTTTCCCAGACCCGTCTCTGTAGGCAGTACGCCATCTCACCGAAGGGTCTGCTTTTGGAAGCTTTGTTGACGTGCTGTCTGCAGCAGTGTCTAACCAAGGTCCGCCTCTGGAGATCGCCGGTAAATCCTAAATGCTGCCCTGGTCCCTCCCCTCTTCGTCCTACTAGTTATTAGAATACAATACATCAAATTGTACATTATACACGCAACATACTCTTGGCTGGTCCACCAGTAGTAACCACACTCATTCATGGGTATTGTCTATGCCCACCTGAAACGTTACCAAGTGTAGGTGCGTCCACTTAGTAATAACCCAAATATAATAATACATAACCTTCTATTTACCTATTTGCTATGTTTCCGAAGGTTGTGTGGTCGACATGATTTTTCCCGTATCGGGGAGCAAACCGTGTGAAGACACCCAACCTCATCAATGCTTGACTCTCTTCGGAGGAGGGCCTCTCACAGGCGGCTTGGGCTTGTCGCCGGGCTTCATGTAGAACATGGGCGCATGCCTCAAGATGTCCGGCACACTCACGTACCGTATCATCGACCCTCTCACAAACACCTGGTTCATAAACACTGCTTCGCCAGTCTTGCCCTTTGTCATGGTCACATCGTAAAGTGATAAATTCATGTCATCTTGATTTTCCAATAGTTTGCCTCTATAAACATCTCCCGTCACCAACTCAACCGTTATGCTGTGCCCTTGGGCTTCGTTGAGGAGCCTGACTGGTATACCGGCAGACATTATATATATAGAAAGGGGGGGGCTTTTTTTTTTTTTTTTTTTTTTTTTTTTACTCTGTACATATATAAGAACCTAAGGGGCAAGACGGAGAAAGAAAGCAGGAAAGGTAGAGACAAAGAATAGCGGAACCAGTTTGACACATCATACCCACCACGAAAACAGTACCAGAAGCCTTAGAACGCAAAATTTATAGGACTCTGGTTGACAAGCTTGTATTGCGATAGTTTTTTACCGATATCCCAACATGACCGATAAGTCGAAGCAGCAAAGAAGAAGAGTGCCCGTTACGTGTCTCATTTGTAAGAAGAGGAAGGTCAAGTGTGACAAGGCCAGACCAGCGTGTGGCGGGTGTGTGAGGAACGGAGCAGCCCATTTGTGCCAGTACTTGGAGCCCCACTGGGTGAGTCTGCTGCAAAACGAGACGGCGGCCCAACCGCTGATACCGGTCCAGGACACGGAGGAGTACAAACTGCTTAAAAGTTCCAACGAGAAGCAGAGACGGGAGATAGAGGACTTGCGGAGACAGCTTCTGATCTTAAAACAGTTGCCTTCCAAGGCGCTGGAGGAAAACAACGACCAGGTTGTCACGGTGCTCAACAAGATGTGTCCGTTGCTAGGACCCGTCAAGGACCAGTTGATGGTCAAGGACGAGTGCACACACACCATGATCTCGACCACAGACAAGTTGAAGGCGCTGCACTACCTCGACACGTACAACTGGACCAACTTGATCCGCTGTGACCCCCACCTCTCCACGCTCTGGTTCAAAATCACCCAGCTCCAGAAGTTGTACTACACGTACAAAATGAGCCGCTTGGAGAAGCCCAAGGTGAACTTGCTCAACTCCACAAAGTGCCCGGTCGTCGAGTGTGACATCAACTTTATGAACGAGGACAACAAGTCGCCGTCGCCGGTGCCCGCCGCCGCCGCGGCCCCCGTCATCAAGTCGGAGGTGGCCCCCATGTCCTTCCACGCCATGGAAACACGCGCCACCCACCTCTTGGTCAGACTCCAAAAGTTGTTTGGCTTGGCCTTGGGCTGCACAGGCACCAAACTCAAGTACAAGCAGGTGGAATTCTTGCTCGAATACTTCTTTTCGCTGGTCGAATGTGAAGACTCCAGAAAGTTGATTTCCTTCCACAAGAACTCCATCTTCAGTCTAGTCAGCTCCGGCGACAACAACACCGTCATCTTGAACATGACAAAGGGCAACGAGGACTTGTCCGACGAGGTCTTGTTCCACCGCTTGACCGCACGAGGCGTCTACCTCTGCTTGTTTGCCTTGATTGTCTCGGAATCCGTGCAATCCTTGAACAGGGCGACGGGCGAAATCAAAATCAAGTACGACTTTTTGTTTCCTAGCAACAGCCCGGCCGCCATTGGCAAGGTGTTTGCCGAGGTGCAAGACGTGATGCTCGACTTTGACACCCAGACGAACGAGCTCGGCTTGAAGAATCACTCCTTGACTCACTTGTCTGCGTGTATTTATTTATTGGAAAGACAGTTGGTTTTCTTTGGCGAGATTGGCAACAAAGTGTCTTTCACCAACTTGTACCACCACGTGTTGAAGTTGACCTTGTTGAACGGCGCCAGCTTGGACATCTGGAAGAACCCAGAGTACATCCACTTGTCCGACTCCACCAAACCAAAGAGAACCAGGGAGTTGAGGCTCCATGTCACCAACGTTTGGTTGAGTTTGGTGAGAATAACCAACTTGAGCACCTTCAACTTTGTCCCCCTCATCAAGTATTCCGAGGAATTGGATACCCTTATCAGACAATTATACACCAAGATTGAGATTAGCAACCAGTCGTTGCTTCACTTGAAGTTCCTTGGGGCAGCAGGTGCTGCTGACGACGACCTTCCCTTGATGATCCATGTTCACTACTTGATTTCAAAGATTTTGGTGGTGTTCCACCACGGTATCTGGAAGTTTGGTGAACCCAAGTTGAGAATCTTCATGCTTGAGGAGTTGGTTTGCCAATGTAATACCTGGACCATCGACGAAGGTTTGGACAGATTGTCTCCAATCAAGAAGTTTGAGTCTGTCACTATTCTCAACTACTTTGTGATTTTGATCTTCTACGTGATTTTGTTGCAGGCAGAGGAGTCCAGCGACCGCCAGATGTTACACTTGATCTGTCCTTCGCTTTTCATCAAGGTGTTTGAATTCGTGGGGTACCTCAAGAGAGAGTTGAGTTCCACTCAGTCTCAGTACATGAAACAAGCAATTGCAGGATTGCTCCACAGAGTCAACCAGATTGTCATTGGGTTGATCATCAGGGCCAGAAGCTACTCGTTGCAGGGCAACCAAAGGTCCATGTTGGGCCAGGAGATCCACAACAACAAGGAGCAGATCGACGCCAAGCTCAAGCAGGAGTTGGGCTGCGACATTGAGGACTACATCCAAGGTGAGTTGGTTGGTTTGATCAACGGAACCGTGGACTTGTTGATCCTGGTCCACAACTGCGAGGACTCCATCAAGATCAGCAACATCTGGAAGTTCTACGTGACCTTCTTGTCCAACTCCAACAAGATGAACGGTGTCAACTACGCCAAGATCCACGAGCTGGTGTTGGAGTTCAAAGCACCCACCACCTGTCCTGTCAAGCTGCCTGAGGAAATCAAGTACTCCAACCTCAAGAAGTGTCCGGTGACCAACGTGACTGCCACGATGGTGGAGTTCACCACCAACCCGAGTCTCAACCCATTGGCTGGCCAATGTCCTGTTGGCAAACAGCCCGACAAAAAGAGAAAGTGTCCGTTTGACCACGCTGCGTTGCTGGGCATGCAACTCGGCAAGGGGATCGAGAGCAACATCAGAAGTGGCATTCTCAAGAGAACAAAGATCCCCAACGGCCACGAGGATATGGCTCTGGCAGCTCCCGCTCCACTTGTCCCCAGCCCAGGTCCTCTGACCTTGGAGCAGCCCATGGCCAACACCATTCCTCCGTTGAACAAGAGCTGGTTTCCCACCACTCCGTCGCAGTTCATGCCGAGTCCCGCTCCCCCAGTGTCCTCTGTTTTCAACGAGGACACTCTTGGTGAGGACTTGAACGGTTTGCTCGACTTTGACGTGGACTTTTTCTTATTGCAAGAGTTGGCGTAGACGAGAAGCAACAAGAACGTTTTGAAATGTGTATTCACGAGGTCGACTTGATCCACCCACCAGTTCAACCGACCAGTTCAACCGACCAGTAACCCACCAACCGACCAGTAACCCACCAACCCACCAACCCACCAGTTCAACCTTCACAATTCCACCCGTTTCAAATCACAGCCTTGACTTTGACGTGAATGTTGCAAAAGTTGGCTTAGAAGTTGGTCCAAACACCCCTCCACTGTTATGCTTTGGACATTTCCAGAACAAAACAACACAGTTACTGAGAGGTTGTTCGACTTAAATGGCTCGACTTGTCTTTATCCCGTTGCAGCAAACCTATCACCCGAGTGTTATCCGCTTTTGCTTCATCTCCACTGCTAAAGAGAGGGTGCAAAAAATAGGGTGCTTGCTGCCCAATTTTGCAACTCATCCAACCACTCTAAAGCAACGATGAAGGCCCTTAGCTGCCTACTCCACACTAAATTTACCACTGTTCTTGCTGTCAAGTCATCCGGCATGTGAAAAACTCCACTGGATACTCTTAGCAACCCCAAACGGACTACTTTGCTACCCCACGGCCACAAGCCGTATCACTACACTTCTCTCCTTGACTCTGACCGAGGTGCTCGGAACTACATCTTAGAAATACCCAGCTTACCAAATCATCAAGATTACCCTATATAGTTAGTTTTTATATTAACCGGAACTTTTTTAGTTATTAGAGGATTTGTAGTTGCTATTGCAGGCGAAGACGGAAGCCGAGTGCGGGAACAGGCCGAGCGCAGAAAAAGGTACCGGAGCCGGAGAAAGGGCCCAGTAGGGCCGAAGGCTCTGCAGAGGATCGGACATAATATAGATAAGCGGATCCGCTGGCGTTCCCCCCACCCAGCAGGCCTCATCGCTCCGTTGTGTCCATGTGCCACTCGTAACCCCCAAGCGGTGTCAGGCCGTGAAGATGGGCCCGCGGAAATCCAAAAATTATTCACAAGAGTGTTACGCTAATGATTCGACCAGCTAGTGGAGCCCACATTCGGGCCCGATTCTGGCAGCAGAGCCCTCGTGGGGCGGGAGCCCGGCGCTTCTACTCGGCGAGACCCCTGGCCACTCCCACCAAGAGAACGTTTTTCAAGATTGGGGTTGCTGTTGGGCTTGGTGGAGCCGTTCTCTACAACACCAACGACACCTTCAAGCACATTGTTTTGACGGGCAGAAGAGTGGGGATCGTGTCCGCCGCAACGGTCAAGTGCATCCTCCTCTACAAGGATGTGCTTGGCAAGGAGTTTGCCAGCAAAGACGAGCGCAACCAGGAGTTGGACAAGGTGCACAAGACGGCGGCGGAAATCACCTTGCGGGCGTTGGAGGCCAACGGCGGGGTCTACATCAAGCTCGGCCAGCACATCAGCGCCCTCACGTACTTGTTGCCGCCCGAGTGGACAGACACCATGATCCCGTTGCAAGACAAGTGCCCCGAGTCGCTGGTGGAGGAGATCAACAACATGTGCAAGCTGGACATTGGCCAGCTGCTCGACGAGTTGTTCTCCGACTTTGACCCGCATCCCGTCGGCGTGGCGTCCTTGGCCCAGGTGCACATGGCCACCCTCCGCGACACGGGAGAACGTGTGGCCGTCAAGTTCCAGCACCCGTCGCTCCAGGAGTTCATTCCCGTGGACATCTTCCTCACACGCTCCATCTTCTCCATCATGGGCAAGGTGTTCCCAGAGTACCCGTTGTCGTGGTTGGGCGACGAGATGGAGTCCTCCATCTACGTCGAGTTGAACTTTGAAAATGAGGCCAAGAACGCCCAGCGTACCGCAAACTACTTTAAGGACTACAAGGACGTGACCGCCTTGCGCATCCCAGAGATCAGGTCGGCCCGCAGAAGGATTCTCATCATGGAGTTGGTGTCGGGTGCCCGTTTGGACAACTTGGACAACCTCAGAAAGCACAATATCGACCCGGCACAGGTCTCGTCTTGTCTCAACCACATCTTTGACAACATGATCTTCACGCCCGACGTGGGCTTGCACTGTGACCCCCACGGCGGTAACCTCGCCATTCGCCCATGCTCCGACCCAAAGTCAAAGCACAACTTTGAGATCATCTTGTACGACCACGGCCTCTACAGAGACATCTCGCTCCAAACAAAGAGGGACTACCTGCACTTTTGGTTGGCCCTTCTCGACAACGACATCGAAAAGATGAGATTCTACCTGGAGAGGTTTGCGGGCATCGAGGGCGACCACAAGTTCCGCATCTTTATCAGTGCCATCACAGGCAGATCGCCAGACGTGCTCCTCAAAAAGGGCATTACACTGTCCGTCAGAACTAGAGAGGAGATATCGAACATCCAGACCCACATTAGAGACGCAAAGGGTATCCTCGCAGACTTGATGGATATCTTGAGTTCCATGCCTCGAATCGTCTTATTGATATTGAAAACTAACGACTTAACTAGAAACTTGGACGAGCAGTTGAACTACCCCTTGGGTCCAACAAGAGTCTTCTTGATCATGGCCCAGTACTGTGCAAAGGTGGTCTATGACGAAGGCAAAGAGTTGATCTCCAAGGCACACCCAAATTCCATTTGGACCCAATGGCTTTACTTGAAGAACTGGTGGAGTTATCACAGTAGGTTGGGCAAATTGTATCTTTATGACTGGGCTGTCTCTTTAAAAGGTTTGTAAATAGTATATACGTTACCAGTCGAGTACTGTAGTCAGCTGTCTCAGCTCTTAGTGTTATCTAGTGAGCACATAAGGCCCATGCTCATTTCTTGCTTTACTGCGTCTTTAGACTTCTGCGCTTTAAAACATCTTCTTTAGTGCTTGGTTATCTTTGATGATTAAAGGCACCTTATATTGCTTTAATGCTCCTTCTTTATTGCTAAGACTCCCATTGCTAAGACTTCCATTGCTAAGACTTCCATTGCTAAGACTTCCATTGCAAAGACTTCCATTGCTAAGACTTCCATATTGCTTTTTTGCCCTTAGTCTCATCTTCCTATGTGCACCTCACATCAATGCTATCTTTAATCTTTTAGCTCATTTCACTTCTGATCTTGTCAAGAAGATTATTTATTCTTGGGGCCATAAGTGGCTGTCCATACTTTGTCTTCTCCTGAAGCTTGGTCTTCTTGGACTCACGGTCCTTGGAGCTTTGCTGCATCTTGGCCTTTTTCTGTTGGATGTGTTCCAACTGGCTCTGACGTTTTTGTTCCTTACGTTCCTTGATCAACTTGGCTCTGTCGGCAAAGGTGAGTCTAGGTTTTTCTGGCTTTGGCTGTTCTGGTTGTTGTGAGTCTTCCTTGGCTGGTGCAGAGTATCCTTCTTTTTCCAAAAGCTTGAAGTAATTTCTTCTCAAGTTGGATCTGTGTGTAAGAGCCTTTCTAATTTCTTGTGTCTTGGCTTGGTGGTTACCGTACGACTTCTTGTCGAAGGTCTTCTTGGGGTTGCTCTTGAATTTGGAGGGCGGTTTGCGGGATGACATGGTGATGAGATGATTAGAGAAAAGTTTGGTTTTAAGGATGCGACTCTAGAAAAGTGGTTGCAAGGCTGCGAAGGAAAGGTGGAGAGGCGGTAACCAGAGAAATGAGAGGTGGAGCGGGGGTATTAGGGTGATAGTGCAAGCAATGTTACATTGCTAGGTGGAGTATTATGGAAGTTACTGCTGGAACTTGACATCCAGATTTCGTAGATCGCAGCACTTCTGTTTTGCTTAAACAAGCTGCAGCTACCAAGCCGATTGCAGAGAAAAGACAGACTAACAAGTTGGTACATAGGTATCTAGTATACAACTAAATAGGACTCTCACCACGTACAACCCAAACTGCAAATCTAGAAAGGTCTTTGAATTCTTTAGAATTTTGTTGAAATCCTAGAAATATCATGGCTGCAACTGCTTGCAACATAGTCCTTTAGAGTTGAATGCATACATATACAAACGAGAACGACCAATATCCTTTAACAACTTTGATGCAAATTACACCATTGAACATGCTTAAAAGTGAATAATACGTTGGACCAGCTCTGTGGTGAGCTCTTACACTACCTCAACCAATGGATTATATGGCCCGTATGTCTAAGAAAGAAGAGAAAGCAAAGCAGATTAGACAAAGTAGTCTACTGGCTATCTACCCAATACCTTTCAATCAAGGATCCACATTGCAATACCTCAAAGTTTTAGCAATTATATCTTCCCTACTCTTCCTTCCCAGTTCACCCATCAGATCTGCCTAAATCGGCAGACCCTGGTGAACGCGAAAAACCAAATCCATGACGTAACAACATGGCCAACAACGAATATCAATCTGTGCCGACGTCGATACCGACGTCGGAGGTTCCTAAGAGCAGCCAGGTGGCGACTCCCCGGACGTCGGACTCGCTAGAATCACGAAGATCGGTTACTATCGAAGACTTTGAGATCGAGGAGGACGTGCCTACAGACACACAGGGCCGGTCCAACATGAAAATGGCCTTTATGAACATGGCCAACTCGATCTTGGGGGCCGGGATCATCGGGCAGCCGTTTGCGTTCAAGAACGCCGGCTTGATTGGGGGCATCATCATCATGGTGTTGTTGACGTTTCTCATTGACTGGACGCTTCGGCTCATAGTGGTCAACTCACACCTCAGCAGGACCAAGTCGTACCAGGACACGGCGGCCCACTGCTACGGGCTTGCGGGCAAGGTGGTCTTGTTGGTTTCCATCAGCTCGTTTGCATATGGAGGTTGCATGGCCTTTTGCATCATTATCGGAGACACCATCCCCCACGTCTTGAAGGTGTTCATCCCCACGCTGATAGTGGACGGCGCCTTGGGCTGGTTGTTCAAGAGAAACACCATCATCATTCTCTTCACCACGTGCATCTCGTACCCGCTCTCCTTGAACAAGGACATCAGTAAGCTCGCCAAGGCGCTGGCCTTTGCCTTGGTGGGCATGTTGATCATTGTCTTGACCACCATCATCCGTGCTCCCTTCATCGACAAGTCCTTGAAGAGTTCCTACCCAGTCTCCCATATCTTGTTCAACTACCGTGTTTTCCAGGGTATATCCATCATTTCGTTTGCCTTGGTGTGCCACCACAACACCTTGTTCATTTACAACTCCATGAAAAACCAGACCCAAGAACATTTCAACAAACTCACCCACTGGGCCTGCTTTGTGCTGATGGTCTGCTGCCTTGCCATGGGTATCAATGGTGTTTGCAACTTTGGCGACAAGACAAAGGGTAACATCTTGAACAACTTCAAGGCCGACGACAACTGGATCAACGTGGCCAGATTCTGCTTCGGATTGAACATGTTGACCACCTTCCCACTAGAAATCTTTGTTGTTAGAGACGTTATCAAGGAGATTCTTGTGCTGGTGCTGTCTTCCTCGTCGGCAGAATTGACCAACGCCCAGCACTTCTACGTCACCACCTTCTTGGTGTTCACTTCCATGGCCGTGTCCTTATTTACCTGTAACTTGGGGCTTGTTTTGGAGCTTATTGGTGCCACCTCTGCTTCATTGATGGCCTACATTTTACCTCCCTTATGTTATCTCAAGTTGAGTTGGGATAATTTCGATAACGAGAGAGCTAGCTTCCAAGAGAAGAAGCGCTTTTGGTTGAAGAAGGGCGGGCCAAGTGTGGCCTGTGCTGTCTTTGGTTTCCTGGTTATGTTCATTAGTTCCTACATGAGTATTATGAAGCCTGTCGAGGGAGGCGACGGTCATTGTGTGGATTAGATATCTTGACTAGGTGATTTGTTATGCATGTTGATTTATAGGACGTTCAATCGGATAAATAAAATAGTTATTAGCGTGCTGTAGGCGTGAAGTGAACCTTCGCTAGAGATCCTTGTATGGAAAATGAGTGGGGTTGACTGGTGATTGTTGCAACTAGTCGCAACGAATTTGCACCCAAAAAAAGGTTGCAACAAGTTATGGTAGTGAAGTTAGAGATGATAGAACAATTGGTAAGTATGTCATCTACCACTCATTACTCATCATCCTCATCGTCACTCACGATAACTCTTCTCTTTTTTGTGGGGACCTCAACTTCAGCTGCCTCGTTATCATCATCGTCATCTTCATCGACAAACAAGACCATGGATTCGGCTTTCTCAACGACCGTCTTCTCGGCGCCGCTGGTTTCCAAGTTTGCCCATGCCTTCTTAAACTCGTTCAACTGCTCTGCGTTGACAATACCACCAGACTCGGTCAACAATTGACGCAATCTTTCTTCTCTCTCGAAGAACTCGTCATCCTCTTCTTCATCCGAATCGTGAATGAACTCGGAAGACTTATAGATCTTTTGCTCTTCCACACGAGGCACACGACCTTCTCTTTGACTAGAACTACGTTGCGACGAAGGACGCTCTTGAGAGCTTCTCTGCTTGCGTTTTGGAGCACGTTTCTCGTAGTTGTTCAAAGCCTGTTCAAGCTGATCAAGTTCATCCAATTCGTACAAGTTTGTTCTTCCACCGTTGGTTTTTCCTTCCGTGACAAACGCAATTGATTCGTCTTCGTCGTCATCGTCACCTCCAGCATACAATGGGTCGTAGGTGGGTTCCTTCGATCTGAAGAAGAAGGTGGCATCCTTTCCGTCTTCAAAAGTGACTGGCTGCAATTCAATCCACTTCTTAAGCAATTGCAACACTTCGGGAACCTTCTCGATATCTCTTATCACTGCATTCTCGTCCATGATGTAGGGCAACTCAAACCCAACAATCGACAAGAAGAGTCGTATGTACGGGTTGTTGATGTGAAGTCTTTTGAAAGTGGGAGTTGCAATCAACTCGATCTCGTCCTCGCTGACTGTTCTCACCAAGATCACTCTGTTCAACTCTTCCTTGAACCACTTCAACCATTCGAGTTTCTCTTGTGAGTATAACACACTCACCAACACCTTAATTTGCTCGTCCAAGTCCATTTCTCTAACAAACTCAATAGCTGAAGCAAGCTTGGGTTGGTGCGTTCTCTTTTCAGGCTTGATATATAACTCTCCAGTACTGAGAAAGGTCCTGGCCTCAGCATCCTCAAATCTTGGGAACAAGAGCTCAATAGGAATTCTTTCAATGGCCGTCTTAAACTTCTTCATAAAGTAATAAATGAACTCCTCAACATGTTTTCTGATGCTAGTACCTTTTGGTACAAAGTCACGGACCTTGTGAAGCGTGTACATGAAGTCCAATCTATAAAGAGAGCCAAAATCTTTTCTGGAAACAAACAACCGGTGGAAATATGAGATGCACTTTTTGATTTCTTCATGTGTTAAGTCTTCATATCTTGACATGAACTCTATGTGGGTGGTGACAATTGCAGTGTGAAAGAATTTGGTTTCCATGACTTTGTAATCAAAAAGTCTTTCCTTTTTGATCTGCTTCTTTTCTTCTTCATCGGATTGATAGCCGTCGATTTCGTCGTTGTCTTTGGACTTGGAAGATCCCCCGCGTACTTTTCTCTTGGACTGAACGTACAATTTGACTTCGGCATTTGCGAATGCTTCAAATGCTTTCAAAAGGATGTAAACCACCTCCACACACATCTTTAAATAGGCAGGAGAGTGCTTCAGAGCAGACTGCGGAATTTGAGCTATCAAGTTGATAAAGTCTGCGTTAGAAAACAACTTTCTAATGATACCTTCGGACAACTCGTCATCTTGCTTGGAGACAAAGGAGGTGTAGGAAATGAGAACTAGCTCATTCAAACAAACCAACCCTGTGTGAAGTGAACTCCACCTCTTGAATTCATACGACTCTCTTATGAAAGACACAATCAAAATGAAATTGATTTCACTTAAACCGTCTCCAACACTACCATACGACTCTTGTCGCCTTCTGGCAAACCTGAAAAACCAGCTGATCACGGAAAAGTATGCTGCCTTGTCGTGTTCTTCTATCAAAGACAAGTCGTTGATGGAAGACATGTACGAACTCAAGCACAGGATCAAGTTATTAAAACACCCTCCTCTCAAGAAGTCAATGACAAACTGCAACATGATCTTGTTAGACGTCGACGATAAGTACTCTATAGGTCTAATGAAATCATCGGAATCGTACTTGAAATGTGCTCTATCATTCCATTTCTTAATTTTATCGAGCTTATCCAACAGAGATCCTGTGCTGTGGACAGCCTCTTGTCCACTCACCACGTACGACGAGTCTTTGGTTTGAATAGTCACCAAGGTACCAAATCTGGAGTGACGAGTTTGAAGGTTCTTGATTTGCTTGGCTTTTCTGTTTTCCTCTGTGGCCAAAAGATCCTTCAATTGGTTCCCACTAACCAGGGAAACTTCCCGTTCTGGGAAAGTGGTATCCAACCCACGAACCAAAAGATATATGCTTTCCATAACAATAGGACCAAACATTTGCAAATCCAAGTCGTTACCCAAGGAAGTGGTCACGGTTTGGAGAAACATCAATACTTTGGTCTTCTCGAACGCAACCACCACGGCGTTCAACGAGATGTCCTCAATGGATACATTATGAGCAAGGTTTTCAGACGTCACTATTTGCTTTTGGGACGATTTCGAAGTCAGCACACTAGTGGCTGCTGGCTCAATGTATAGGATATTTCTGATAAAGAATAGCACCAATCTCAAGATGGAGTTGTCTCTTGGTTCTCTATCTAGTTTTGATTTCGATAAGGCTGGAAGTGCTAATTTGACAATAGTCTTAATCGTCTGACCTTTTAAGTAGGACAAAAGATGCTTTTTATAAGTCAATTGGACCTTTTTCACTGCTGAATATGATAATCGTTGATCTGGCGACAGATCTGGCAGAAGCTCAACGGGCCAAGTCAAGAGAACAATAAGCTCCAAACATGACAAGGCAATCTTCTCCATATAATTCGAAAGCTTGGACTTTTCGCACTGGCAAAGGATCAGACAGAGATCGTTTACCAAAAGCCCAGACTCGGCACAGGCCAAGGCGACGTTGTATGAAGCGTTTCTTTCATCGACAGCCTTGATCCACTTTTTGATATCTTTGAGGCACGCCAAAGCATCGTGCCCAAGTTTGTAGGGAGTGTTGGGCTGGGTGTGGTCGACTCCTCCAAGGGCACTCACAAGCACAGCGATATGGGCCTTGAGAAGGCGTTGTGTGTGGTCTGGTGCTTCCATGACGCGTCCGCGTTTGTTAGTTGATTTGGAAACTTTCAGTCGTACGCGCCCAGCGCCCAAAGCGAACAAATCTTGATGAGGGCATCAGGACTTCAAAGGGGAGGGTAGATCCAGAATCGTTAGTAAATACAGGTGTTTAAATGTACAAACAAGATAGTAAGCACTCTAAGAGTATTGTAATTGTTGTCTGTGTTGGGTCTTCTAAAGTGGTGGCTGGAAGTTGGGGCATTGGGCTTATGGTGAGAGGAAATGCAACATGGTAATGGCTGCGAAAATCCTGTGATGTCCATACCATTTATAATTTCACTTTGATCTGGTATATCTTGTTATTTAAGAGGAAGAGATCAAGGCGGTTGGTATATATTAGCAATAGGTGCGTGATTCATCTGAAATTCGACACCCATCTGATATTCAAAGTCAGGAACTTTCTTTGACTTGAATAAACTTCGTAGTAGAGAAGGTCAAGAATGTCTTTCGGTGAATCCCATGGCTATTTTATCAGATTAGGGTGCAATAATGTGCTTGCAGAACCAAAAAGACTAGAAAACCCAGCTGATTGCAAAAACACTGGCAAATTCTTATCTTTTGGATTTTCCATTGGCAAGAATAGCCAAGCTACGATGCCAATCTTAATGCTACCTAACGCCAGAACGTCTCAAGCCACAGAATGTAGTAACGTTTCCGCTTCCGAGGAATGTAAAAGTTTACGTTACATGTTTGAGGTAGCTGTTTAGCCTCAACCTCGGCTGCACAAGGCTGCCTACACTGTCATTAGTCGAGAGACGTGCGTCGCTGGAATCCGGCGAAATTGCCGGCCAGCCGTCCCGGGGGCTCCGTGGGGATACGCTGGAACCTACATCGACTCAAGCGACCCTCAACAGCGAAGATTTCTGAAGTGTGGTGGCACTCCTCCAGGGTGCCCTCGCTTAGAGAGACACATTAATTCACTTGCAGGTAGCTTGCGTTACCCGAGGTTAAACGTAGGTTTACAGTTGGAGTTGCAGGCGACATTGCAGGACGCTGGAGACCAGGTGCAGTGAGGTCTTGTCTGAATAGCCCGGCTTACCGAATTTACCACGCTGCACACGTATGAACCCCAGACACCAACAAGCTTGGGAAGCAGGGGCTCCAAAGCTGGGACAGCTGGACGTGCAGAGTCCACGCTGGCCACACCGCAACGTTGATATTCGCCGGCTCGCCTGTTGGAAAGCTCCTTCCGACCCGTGATGACACCCAGGCAACCACTGGGGGCTATTGTTCTTTTTTTGTGTTTAGCCGTCTCTACGTCCCACCACCTAAGTAGGAACGAAAACCCACATTGAGAGTGCTTCTAGCATGTTCGACAGCACAGAAGCGAAGCTCCAGGCATACATGCACAGAAGTCAAATGAAGATACAATGATCAAGGCTTGCGTTGGCGGGGAGGGATGAGCGGAGCGCAGCGACCGCAGGCGTCGTCCACTTAGCGAGCCAGGGCAACGGCAAGAAATAGCGCTCCACATAGGAGATGGGCATGGGATACCCGAGAGGGCGCCAGCGTCGCCAGGCCGCCGGGCCGCCAGGCCGCTGGGCCATCTGTGGGCGGAGAAGCCACGGCGAGGTGGAAATAGCCACCCCACATTGGCTTCCCCTCGGATTCTTTAGCTCTCGTCACCGTCACCAAGACTGCTTTTCCCTCTCGTACCGCCTTGGCCACACTCGACTCGTAACCTTTAAGGGATAGAAGTCCCCACAAAACAAAGGGGTTAGGAACCTTGAGAGTTTTAGTTGGCCAAACAGGCCCACTGCCACGGATCCGGCGCCGTGGTGGCGGCCCAGCTGCCACCAGCATGGGTCGTGTTGTCTCAGTAGCAACGGCAACTCCCACACAAGCGTGCAAACTATACGAGATGGAGAAATCTCCACCTTGTGGAAGTACACCTCCTAACGCATCCAAAGTCTAATACAGACACAAACGCACAGCACTATATCGAAGCCAAAACCGTATTTTCTTCAGTACGCAAAGTCTGGCAGGCGACGTGTTCTGTGTACGAACCCGCGGACGTGCTGTTGGAGCACTTGGCTTAGGGCAGGCGGCGCTCAGGACGTGTGCTTTGCCCAGCTGGGGCCCCTTTTCTGTATTGTTTGCAGTGGGCTTTCGGGCTGAGCCTGTGGGGCTTTCCGAGCTCTGTGGGCACCACAAACGCCAGCCAATTGGCGTGGGGGAGTTTGCATGGCCACACGAGTGCACATTCCCCGGCAGAGCCCCGAAGAAAGCCTCCTCCACGCAAAAGCGGGCGTGGTCCAGATTGTGCTGCTGGCAAAAAAAAAATTCGCCGGCGTATTCGAAAGTCCAGACGTGCATAATCTAATCTGGAGATTGAATTTCCAGCATGGGTCCCTGGCTACGGGCGGGCCCTTGGCCCCAGACGCTGGGACCTGATATCATTGCTAAAACCCCTCTTCTGCCTGCACCCGCCAGTAATCTAACCATAGCCTTTTCTTTGAGACTTGGTCGCTGCAGATGGGGACAATCCATGGTGAATCTAAAAAAAGCCGTTTCTTCCACAAACAAGAAACCCACATTGTACGACAGAAAACCCCAAAAAAGAACAGACCAAAGCCTGCCTGGTTGGTGTTTGGGTTCGATCCTGGCGACGCCCGTAGTTCCACACTCAGCGCCAAGCACCCAGCGCTGGGATTCTCGAAGCAAGGGCCACCACCCCCACCTTGCAAAAGTCCCGCTTGTGGGCCCCCCCAGCGTTTTGCACCTAACACCGCGCCTATCTAATCCCTCTTCCCTGCTTGTGCACAGCACCTCATGCAGCAGCGGTGGGCAGCATCGAGACCCGAAAAAAGCTGCAGCGGGCGAGCTCCGGAACACCCCCGGAGCAGAGCAAGCCTGGTCCTCCCAAGGGTCGCCTGGTGCAGCGTTGACGTGGGACGACAGACGGAGTGCGTGCCGGAAATGTCTCGCACCCGTCCCCAACTTCCCCCGCTCGCTAAGCAGATTCCTCGCTAGTTACGGCCCCCCGTCCCACACCTTCCCCACCGGCGCTCACTGTGCCCCATGCCTCGCCACGGACGAGGGTCCTGGAGTGCAATTAACCATCATTACTTTGTGTAGTCTTACCACAATCACGATTTGCATCTCTGGTTTTGAACCAATGAGTGTCAAACACCTAAAAATCATTTATAAATCAGGGTTAAATCCCCAATTGGGGTATCCCAATTTAAGCAATCGAGTTTCTGTGTCCAATATATTTTCATGTTTTTTTTTTTTTCCTCTTAGTCAGAAGTGTGCCGTGTAAGTTTAAAGAATTTATATTTTCCGCCAGTTAACCCCTACGATTTTGGAATCAATTAAAGGAAGGACCAATTGAGAAGAGGTCTAGAATGGAACAAGAAGGAAGTTACAAAAAACGATATCGAGTTCCTGCGCTGTGTTCAGTATGTCGAAAAAGAAAGAGCAAATGTGACCGTGTCAAGCCAGTGTGTGGGTCATGTAAGAAAAAGTCAATTGCACACTTATGTTATTACGAGGATGGAAAGGACGGCGGATACCCTACGCTGTCTGGCTACATGCTTGGAGAGCACATCTTGCCGCCTCCCCCCGGGCCCCACGCCCAGCATGCCCACGGCCACCCCCCGCATGGCCCTGGCGCCCAGGGCCACGGCCCTGCCCATGCCCACAATGGCTTGCACATGCCCCAGGGCCTGCCAGATCTGCAATTGAAACCGCCCAACATTCATTTACAACCACCACCACCGCCCCTTCATTATGTTCCTCCGCCAATCCAGCAGCATCTTCCTCTACCTCCCGCCCCGGTACCGATCCAGCATCAAACTTCTCCACACCAGTTACCTCCACCACCGCAGTCCATAGAAATGGCCCAACAACAACAACAACAGCAGCAGCAGCAACAACAGCAGCAGCAACAACAGCTGCAGCAGCACAAACCTCAGCATCAACCACAGCATCAACCGCAACAACACCAACCAATGGTGGGTATCGAGCACCACCAACAACCACAGCTCCCTCCTCCAACACACCACCAGGCGCCTCCGCCTCCTCGCCCGTTACCCCCACACCAACAGCAGTCGCCGCCCAACCCGTCGCCCTCCCACCAGTCGCCTCTCCAGCACCCACCTCACATCTCACCTCCACAGCACTCCCCAATACAACAGCAGCAACCCATCCAGCCTCCTCAAAACTCACACACTTCTCCCTCAAACGTGTCGGTGAGCCAGGCCTCGTCTATCCTGACAAGACACGACGATTTCAACACCCCCAGCAACCAGTCCCCATACTACCACGTACCGTCGACCCACACAGATAACACAACCCCTCACCAGAACGGAAAGGTCGAATTGGTGCAAATCACCTTGGGGCCCCAGACGGTTCTCGAAATCAACCCAAACGATGAGATTAATTTATTTTCAAATGCATCCTTTTCTCTCAGTGTCGAAGGCCCGGTCTGGCAACAACAAGGAACCCTTTCGTACTCGGGTATAACTAAAAGTGATCCTTTCATTAAGATTTTGAGAAGTTTTGCAATCATGTTGTTCAGAAATGGGGAGTTGGCCCAATTCATTAAAAATGACGTTAGCAAGAGACAACCTCTAAACTCCAACGACTCTGCGGTCGGCTCGCCGTTCAAGAAGCAGAAGATCATGAACTCTCTGCCAAGCGCAGACTCCATGGGCTCTGGCCATGAATCCAAGAAAGACGTTGACGACGAGCCAGGTGACATTGTCGAGGAAGATGCATTGATTGTTGAAAAGTTCAACGTGGCAGGTGAAGATGACCTGGACAAAGAAAAAGCTCAGAAGCAACAACAGCAGCAGCAAAAGATTCAGCAACAAAAAAACCGCTTGGCTGCAAGTAAGAGGGAACAGGTTCCTCATTTTATGAGTCTCTCCAAGAAGGGCAGGGAAGCCCATTTTGTCGTGGTTAAAGAAAACGTCTTGAGAGTCTTGCCTAACAAACTCAACATGTTTATGTTGTTTTGCCGATTCTTCAAATACGTGTTCCCCTTCATTCCAATCATTGACGAGAATTCCTTGTTGATGGACTTGAATAAGCTTTTTGGCCAATTTCCTCAGTTCGACAGAGGTTACTACCTGGACATATTATTAGAAACCGAAAACGACGTGAGTAACTTGGGAATAGTCTTATTGGTCATGAGATTGGGGTACATGAGTATTCTTCACAATAGTGACATAAACAATAGATTCAACGATGACGAGAAGGGGTTGATTGTTGATGTTAAAAGAGTCACCTCGGAATCGTTTGGGAGAGTCATCAAGATCTGTATTGATGACAGAGTCTTGGCCATGAAGCTGACCTTTAAATTGGTCCAGCTTTTGAGTTTATATCATTTCTACAGAGGCGTTAGTCCCGACGATGCACACGGTCTCAGTGGAAGCGATGGCCATACGTTGTTTGGCATAATCGTGACGCATGCAAAGCTGATTGGTTTGAACCGTGACCCAACAAGTTATGTTTCGCTTGAGTCCATCAGTAAGCGTGAAGCTTTGATTCGTATTTGGAGAAGTTTGTGGTTTTACATCACCACCCAAGACGCCGTCCAGCTGATTGGAGCAGGAACTCCCCAATTCCTACTGGATGTGCTGGCTAGCGACGTGGAGTTACCCACGCGCCCAGACTCTCCTGAGTTTACCCAAACTATCATCAAACTCCATGAAATTTGCGAGTCCTATCGCCAGATTTCAAACAAAATCACCAATGTCAGACAAAAGCCCAAAATTGTTGACATTTTAACCGAAACAAACAAATTAGAAAAGATGTTTACCGAATTCTTTGGTAAGGATTTCTTTAAGGATGTGATTTGCAAACCTCATCCTCAACCCAATGAGGATGGGCATATCAAGGTGATCAAGTACGTTACATTCATCAATTTGAGATCAAACTTGAACACAATGTACTACATGATTGCAATTCACTATGAAAATGAATACGGAAAGTGTGACCAAAAGTCAATGAACGCAGGGATTGAATTATTCAAGATCTTTTGCAAGAGTGTCATCCAAACGGTGTACATTATGCTGTATGTGTTGGACAATCTGGTTGATCTGTTTGGTAAAAACTACGACTACTTTTTGACAGCCCATAACGAAAAGTGTATGATCAAAGTCCACAGTTTCATTTCCCTGTTGTTTGTTAGATTACTCCACCACAAAAAAGATGTGACAGTCAGAAGTCAGCTGGATCCACTGTTAGCGACTAGACTAGAGATGGTTGACCATTTCTTTATGATTGTTCTTGTTGAAGCTGAGTTGTTTGTTGGGAACTTCAGGAAGTTGCTGACGAACTACATCAACTCATACAAGGTTTACGTTATGACTTATTTTGTTCTAAAACAGTGTATGGAAAACCCAAGTGTTTTCTTTGACAAAATTAATGATACTAGATTTTTCCATGAAGGTACCAACATGTTTGAATTCTTCACCATAAATGAAATCCAGTTTTTCTGCAAATTGTTTGAAGAATTCAAGGCTGCAAAGGAAGAACAGGTGAGACTAAGAGATGCGAGAGCAGGGAGCAAGACTGTATCCAAATCCAACACGTCGGGCTTGTTGAGAAACGTCTTTGTTCCCATGGACTATCAAGATCCAAAGGAGAAGACCGACGAAAGCACCCCAATGTCAACTACCTCGGGCTTCACGGGTGAATATTCAATGGACGGGAATCTAAGCTTGGACACTGATATCTCTCCTAACCTTGGCGATATTTTTGGCAATGGTATGGATGGCGAGGACCTCTTGAAGTTGTTTCTGATCTACGGAGACATCGATTTCTAATTTGACAGTTAGCTGCGCTACTTTAGAGGTTCCTTTGCTCGTCTTTCCTACAATGCTTCTTTGTGTTGACCATGAAACTGAGCGGAGCCAATTGCAACCACACAGGAAATTCAACTTCTAGGATTAATATAGTTTATAGACAATGTATGGATAGAGGTATATTGGAAAGATTCGTATAGGCAGGTTGAACTATAACCCCCGCTTCATGTTGCTTTTGCCTACTCTTCTAGAACAATTTCAAAGTCACGTAATGCCATTGAGGAACACATATTTGTAGCTAGTGGCAGCAAACAAAGGTTCCTAGAAACAACAAAGCTTAGTATACTCCTTCAATCAGGTGCTCTTCTCGTACCTTTTCTGGGCTGACACTCACGAGCCTGTCGCAGCCAAAAGTTGCAGCCTTGCCAAAGGTCTAACTTATTTTAACACACTAACCAACAAAGTTGCAAAGATATCGGTGGGTCAAACCAAAACCAGAGGTCTGTAAACACCTACCCCGAGAGTTGGAGGCGCTGAATTGGGCTCCATTACATCGACCGAGTGGTTCAGCTCATCTAATCAGTCAACGCCGAGGTGAATCACAAAATCAACCAAAAAGCAACAACAAAGCACCAAACTCAGAGTTTCAGTTCCGCTTTAGCCCGCCCAGCATCAACAGCAAAGTCACCATATATATTGGTCGACTTTCTGCCGTTGTGGTTCACAGTTTCATCATTGTTGTGTAATCCACCTTCAAAGCTGCTTTCATAAACTGGGGTCCGAACGGCGCGGAATTTTGAAAAGCACAAACCGAAGCTCAAAAGCTACCATTTTAGAAGAAACCACAGCATCCACAGCTAGTTTGCTTGGAATCTACCCACTAAGTGAATAAAAGTACTCTATTATTGAAATAATAGAGGTGGGAGTGCAAAAAGACCCACTAGATCAAAGGAAGAACGGCGCCCACAGAAGCACCAAGCTGCGCCATCTAGACGATGATATCAAACAAGAGAGCCAGACCCTCCTTCAGTTGCAACTATTGCAAGAAGAGGAAAGTAAAATGTGATAGAGGAAGGCCATGCACGCTGTGTATCCGCTACAACGTTTCCAAATACTGTGAGTATCCTGGTCTCGACGAAGAAACCCAGCAGCCAATCTTCCAGGTGCAGAGCAGCACCGACCTGGGGCGGTCCGACTCGTCGGAAGCAAGTCCCAACGACGTGAGACAGGAGTTGATCATGTTGAAAAACAGAATACGACAAATCGAGTCCTCAATGGGAACCGAAGACCTCGACGCATTGGCCATCACCAACCCCACGTTTGTTGGGGTCAACCCTTACAACAGCGAGGCCGAAACCATAAATTTCTTTAGAGGCTACAACTCGATCCACATCAAAGACATCCTGCGACGGATGAACTTTGGCCCGTTGGCGTGGTTGTCCATTGTGAGAATGGACCCTGCACTCTCGCAGATGTGGGACTACTTTTTGATAAAGTTCAAGCAACCAGGTGACTCGGTCAGCTTGGATGAGTCCAACTTGGTGGGCACTGCTGACGACGAAACGCCTGTTGACAAGCTGACTGAACTGGAATTTAGAGAACGGGCTATCAACCAAGAGGGGTATAATGACATGAGTTTGTTTAAGGAACCACCAACAACCTTGAACATCAATGGAGGGTATGGAGCGACCACCGACGTGTTTGCATTAAAAAAGAAGATCGAGAATGCTCTTCCGAAGCATGACGTGATATGGATATCCATAGATAGGTTTTTCAGAGTGCTATACCCTTTCCTACCATTTTTGGATGAAGAGTCTTTCAAACTGGAGATGAGAAGGATCTTGGTAGACGGCCAGTTGAACATCGAGAAAAGATTGGACTTTGCTCATGTGGGGATCTTGTTGATTGTTATACGTTTCTCGTACATGTCGTTGTTTGACAACACCGTGGCATTGCAGCGCTCAAATGATGATCAAACCTTATTGGATAACCCCATCAAGGTGGATATAATCAAACTTTCCCAACAGTGCTTGAACTTGTTTGACTTGTTGAGAAAGACAAACTTGATTATGCTTCAATTCACTATGCTCATGAGACATTACCACATGTTTGCACCTGAGGATGGAGATGCTGCTGACGGAGGAAACTCCCAAATCTTCCACGGAATCATATTTCAAATGGCATACTCACTAGGTATCAACAGGGAGCCGGACTTTTTGCCTGGTCTTGCCAGTGACCCCAAGACAAACAACTTGGGAAGAAAGATCTGGTTTTTCATTGTAATTAATGACACTTCTCAAGCCTATCGTTATGGGAACCCTAGTCTGGTGTCCCAGAGTTGCTACGACACAAAGGTTCCTTACTACAAGAAGGGCAATGAAAACGTGAACAACCCCGAAATGGAGCAGGGCGTGCTTTCTGCTTTCCACTTCTTTGAAGTGTGGTTTGACAAGTTGAAGTCTATCATGGACTTGATATTGGACATTCGCAAGTACTCCAAGGTTGCGGACGTTGTTAGCGCTGTCAGTGACTTTGAGGTGTTTTTGAATAAGAACTATGGTGTCTTATCCGACCTCACAGTTCCAAGCGCATCGTCTTCATTCAAGTTCTCCTTCTTGAAGGCCATGAAAGCCAAGCAGTACGTTAATATGAAGGGACTCTTGCTCATTATCTACTTTCAATTGTTTCTCCATAATGAAAGAGGAGGAAACTATGCATTCTTCTACTTGAGGAAAATAATGGCTGTAATCAGCATTGATTTGGTTCCCGAGTTCAACAATTTGGTTACCCATGGGGCTGCAAACTTTGGTGAGGGCTCTGACTTAATTTTGAATCCCACCTACCAATTCATGATCCACAGAGTCACCCAAGTAATCTTTCCGCTACTCATTAGAGTCAATTCGCTTATTTATCAATTGAGGATTGAAGGGGTCGTCGACAGCATGTTCATGTCTTTGGTGGATTTCCTGGAAAACTTGGAAAAGTTGATCAAGTACTGTATATCGATTTTACTGAGACTTGCAAACAGGTACTACTACTCATGGAGAGTCACCAAAACACAGAAGTTTATGCTTCAGATGGTCATGAAGAAGGATCTTTACGAGTACTGCAACGTCACCTTTGACATCACCAAGGACCAGGTTGCTGAATTGAACATGTTGGTGGACGGTTTGTTGAAGAAGGTGTACCAGACCAATGACCTCTTTGACGACTCGGAGATTGACAAGTTGTGGGCCGAGATGCAAGAGCACCAGATGGATCAATTTTCGGTTTATTTAAACGATCCTTTCAACTTGGACCAGTTCAACCAACAGTTTGAGATTAAGTAGAGGGATGGTGTTGGGGTAGCTGGACCAGTCAACCAACAGTTTGAGATTAAGTAGAGGGAAGGTGTTGGGGTGGCGATTGTTCCGCCAAATATAAGATTGAGTCAAGAATAGAGGATGTGGAGCACTAACTGAGGTTAAGGGAGGGTATTAAAAGGATTTTAACAATAGTGTGAGGATTAGAAGGAGGGAGGTCAATCCAACAATCGACGTTGGTCATTATATAGTTTGGTCAGTATGGAAAAGTTGACCACTGTGATAACCAAATTCCCCATATAATCGAGTATTTTAATGTAAAGTAGCTCAGGAAGTAACCATAGAGGAGTCTATACGTCTTCTTGAAATATGCAACACTTCCCTTTTGGGCAATTCCCAATTGGTCAACCCTAAAGAAGTCTTTCCGGGTAATTTGAAAAAAAATTTTACTATATAAAGAGAGGGATTCGCAATAATTGAAGGCCAGCATCGAGGTCTGGAGATCTCGCTAAACAAGTGGAGTATTGTTTTATGTGTGACGACAAAACGCTGTGCACCAGTCTGAGTACTCTTTTTCATGACAGACCCAGTATACCCAAATTTCTGACATAATCAGTACTTTTCTTGTTTAGACTTTGAGTTTTTTCAAGTTCATTTGGAGGATGAACTTGACAGGATTCGAGGATATGTGATGAGTGAGGAGAGAGCAGGGGGTGGAAGCTTAAGAGAGGAGTAGGTAGTGGGAGCCGAGGTGTCGGCCATATAGTGAAATTAAAATGTGTAGAGATGAGGCGATGAGTCTTTGGAGCCCGCGAGAGCCTTACCGCCTCAACTCCAACTAATTATGCTTTTGGCTAGCAAGGGCAGATAGCTGCGCAATGAGCTCGTAGTGGTTCCCGCAACTAGAGGACTTCTAAATATAAAATACCAAGATGGACAAGAACGACTTCGATTGATCATTAAGGTTTACCAAATGAGTTCGAGGCGAATGACAGACGTCACCTTTTCTCTCAAACCATGCAAAGTGTCATCCAGAGTGCTGGCTAGACACATTGGACACATTGGCTGTGTAGAAGAACGCATGTCTGGACAGTGCAGCTACGCAAGGCATTCTGGCGAGTCTAACTCGGGCTCGTGGTAACTTTAGCTAGACTAAAGTGGCTGCAGACTAAGGTGGCTACAAACTAAAGGTGCTGCGGCCAGACGGGTTGAAACGGAGGGTGTGTTTAATGAGATGGGTCGATGAAACGGATAGTCTGGTAGATGAAACCAATGGCCTGGTCGATGAAACGGGTGGCAGCGCCATTGAAACGGGATGACTACTAGTTGAAACACACTGGTCTCATTGATCTGGCAATGATGACTACTCCAAACACACTGGTCTCGATCTGGCAATGATGCTACTCGAAACACACTGACTCTTGATCTGGCCTCATGCCTACCGTTGAAATAGACTGGCCCCATTGATCTGGAAGACCCACCCCAAACACTGGCCCCATTACTCGAAACACAATGGTGATGCCTTAAACATTGTGTCAATCACACTATTGATCTACCCACCACGACCATCTCCGATTACGATGAGTCGCAGCCGGGGCGGTGCATGAATCACGTACAAGCACCAGGTAGAGACTACCCACGAGACCACCCACGAGACCACACTTCTCTGATCTCGCCTGAGTACCTAACAACCATCGCAAATTAGCCAAATCCGGCCCATTCCCTAAACTATTTCCTTGTTTCATGTCAAAAGCAGCCCCAAGGCTCAAGAACAATGTTACAACCCCTGCATTGCGGTGGAATATGCTTGGGATCACGAGAATCACGAGAATCTCCGAGTCCCATCGATCCGTTCAGACGCCCTCGACCAACTGGCAACCATCCCTTGTCGAGATGTGTAGAGACAAACACGAAAAGACCAGTGGGGCCACACAGGAAGCCCCGCCAGGGGCCCCCCAGCACACTCCACGCCAACCAGGACACTTCCACGCCCAACTAGCACGCCAACTGCCACAGCCCACACCGCTCATCTCCACCTAGCTCCTCCCAGCACTCCGCAGGTTCTAGTCCACCCGTCCACACATGCGTCTGTGCAGACACCAACTAAATTTGGCCCGGTGTCACCCACACAGTAGCGCATGTGGTGCAGGTACGTGCCTTATTCGAATATTTCTTAATCAAGATAGACGTAATCTGGCGACTTTATGCCCAATCTGTGCATCCCTTCGATCATCGACGCAGTTATCCTGCCATGTGTTTGGAGTACCGCTCGCGTTACATCCCTTAACCATTTATCCTGTTTGGGATTTGTTCCACATCGCGACCGTTGAATTTTTCATTTTTCATACCCTCATCAAACAATACGTACAATAGGATTGTTCGTACAAAGGGTGGGAGAGAAGGCAAACATAGCTTCCCAGATGGGTGAAGACGGTCGGTACAATGGAGCAGCACATCCGGAGTTGCTGGCCAGGACTTCCGTGCCCCTTTCTTTTGCTCCCGATTGTTAAATTACATGCATCTCGCGTTGGAGGCCCCATGCTTTCATGGCGGGCCGCGACGCGTACTTTTCCATCCACAGGGGACAAAACCTATCCCTTGTGTCAGAAGTGAAAAAGGATATATAAGGAAGATGAAAGACATCAAGTTTGAGGGCATCGTTGATTGACTATCATAGACACTGTTGATTGACTGATACTATCATTGACCCACCTATATCCACATTCTTTTCATCAGTATAGTACCTGGAAATGTCGTCGCTCGATCTCAAAGCTTTGAACGTCTTTGTCCACACTCCCGTCACCCAGGACATGATCCACAAGATAGTGGTGAGCACTTTGCAGGTGATTCCGTGCAAGGACTCCAAGAACCAGACATACCAGACGGCCACTGGCGAACACAAGCCGTTGCCCTCGCTCATGACCTTTTTGACAAAGTTGGTGCGCTACACAAACGTCTACACCGGCACCTTGATGGCCACCTTGGTGTACTTGGACAAGTTGAAGACCAGATTGCCCAAAAACGCCCAGGGCTTGCCTTGCACCAGACACAGGATCTTGCTCTCGTGCCTCATCTTGAGCTCCAAGTTCCACAACGACTCCTCTCCCAAGAACTACCACTGGGCCAAGTACACGGACGGCTTGTTCAGCTTGAAGGACGTCAACCTCATGGAAAGACAGTTGTTGTACTTGCTCAACTGGGACTTGAACGTGGCCAACGAAGACATGTACATCCAGTTGTCCTCCTTCTTGGAGCCAATCAAGTACGACTTGATCAAGGCCGCCAAGATGAAGAAGTTTTTGGCAAAGCAGCAAAAGGAAATGGAAAAGTACACCTGTGCTCCTCCCCTGCCACACAGAAGATCGCCAAGCTACTCCAGCCCGGTCTCCTCGCCTACTAGCTCGAGATGCTCCTCTGTATCGTCGCCGGTCGATTATCTGCACTACAGACAGAACTCGCTGCTGTCCATCCTGTCCATGACTCTGAACACTTCGATCTCCACTTCGTCTTCCTCCACTTCTTTGAATTACTACGCAAAGCCGGCGGTCGATCCGTACATTGAGCTCACTGCTTTAAATGAAGAAAAGGAATTACAGAAGCTTTTACAATCTTTAAACGTTGCTTGATTTTGGGTTTACTTCTATGTATATTAGGTTTGGGAATGTATTTTATGCGATATCGTGATGTAGACAAGGGTTTAGAGTCGCTGCTGCTCGTTCCATCTCTTGTCGTCTGGTTTGATCCACCTCTTGTCATCTGAATTATCCACCTCTTGCCATCTGAATGACCACCTCTTGTCATCTGAATGATGGTCTGCTTATTGCATTGATCGGGAATGTCCCAGACATTATTCACCCATCGCTTGATCCACCCCTATACTCATTCCCGCCTGTGTCCTGCTTTTGTCACAAACTGCTTCCGCCGTTCGTATCCCCAGCTTCTCGTACTTCAAACTTTCTTGGGAATGCACCCAGTTGGGGAATTATCTTTATCTCTTTAGGGGTATAGGTGACATCAACGTGCTTAGTCGAAGAGATTTCGGACCTTCTTTGTTCTCTGGTGCCCGTCTAACTGGGGTGGGGAACCCTCCGGGCCTCTTTTATCTCGTTTGGGAAATGCTGTCGCATTTCGCAGCCATTCACAATCTCGACGGCGGAGTAAACAAACAATAAACCAAAGTGGGTAAGAAGATGGTGTAAACAGGCATCATCAGCAATACAGCTTGTTTGCTTGGTAAACACAGGATGCAGCATGCACACCAACAGCCTTTTGGGTCTCAAAGGGGCTGTCCGCAGCCCTCCAGTGTCATGGCAACTGCCCGCCGGCGTTGTCACTACAATCCCATCTCATCAAGTGACACAGCAGCATAATCACAGTAAGTGTCAGACGCCCCAATATGGTAAATTGTGTCTTGTACAATAGCCCAGCATGTGAGCAGCTTGAGAATGTCACTTGCCAGACACCAATACACCCGCTTGGCAGGAGCCACAAAAAAGTCCACCCACGCCTGATCCGCCAATCCACAAAATTTTTCAGTCCTCACAGCTTCCATCATTTGCAACTACAGATAAGAACTGGTCCAGCTCAGCTCATGTGTTTTGAAACAGCTGGCACTCTCTGCTTTCAACAGAAGCCGGTGTAGTATAGTGGTCAGTACACAACTTTGTGGCAGTTGTGACCCAGGTTCGATTCCTGGCACCGGCACTTCTTTTTTGGTTTTTGGCGAAGCTACCAGAGAGGTGGCAACGCCAGTTCTTTTTGTCGTTTTGATCAACATGAGCGTCTTACATAACCACCACAACCATCCAAGTCTAAGCATTCCTAAGTTTCTCCCATCTATGGTTGGCCCCTGCTTAACTCCTGATACTGGTGACTCCGGATTTTTGATTTCAGCGCACCCACCAAAAAAATGCACCAAAGTTTATACTAGTCACACATGATGCTTCGACTGGGCATACGAAGGCTATCCAGCAGCTCTCTTTTATTGAAGGATGATAAGAGACAAATGTTGAAGAACCTCGGGATGAGCCTTCAAAAAGGTTCGATCAAGAACCGGAAAGAATCCAACAAGAAGAGCACAGGATCCAACGACCAGATGAAGATATCCGCAATCAACGAACGGGTGGCCCGAATGTCGCCAGCAGATTTGATTATCCAGAAGAACCTCAACCAAGGCCGGGGCTTGTTTCTGATGGAACACGGCCACTCACTTGACCGCCGTGGATTAATTAATCTGTTGCCAGAAGAGTTGGACATGACCAACCCGGATCAGATGAAGCATTTAACAGACATATACAAGGGACTCGAGAAACTAGACTCGGATAAGAGCGTCCACCACAAATATTACAGGCGATATTTGAATCTGGACGACGAGATCACCGCCTTGCGCCAAGATGTGAACAACATCAACGGCAAGTTCCAACTTTTGAGAAGAGGCCAAACCCACCTCGATCTCACCTTGGATGGAATGTACACCGACCCATCCTTGAACCAGTACCATCTCCCCTATAACGTCATTGGGTTTGACTCCACATGGTCGGGTCTCCCGTTATCCAAGAAAGTCACACACCTGAAGAAGGTGCTACCCCAGGAGTTTGTTGGCGACCTCCAGCCATTCGAGAACAAGGTGCTCATTCACAAGAAAGACGCCGATTTCATCGAAGAGGACTCAGGAATAGTCAGGTCCCACGACTACTTCATAGACGATCACGAATCCAAGAGGATCGACTACGAGTTGAGATTCAAGGGCGAGAATGAGTTGGGCCCTGCTCTTGAGGAGGTGGAAGCCTTAATCAAGAGAAAAGAAAAGAAAGATGGGTTGATATTTATTAATAACGTGGACAACTACCGAGTGCTCACCCTCGAGCCCCACAGAGATCCCAACGTGTCGGTGCCGGAGTTGATACGCATGGAAATCCTCCTGTTGCAAATGACCCTCAAAAACGAAATTGAGGCCGTGCTCCTCAAACCCCAGCTGGCTTTGATCCCAATGAGGGTGCGTGACGTCTACTTTGGGCCCATAGTGTTCATCGAGAACCCTTTCAGACTATGCAACCGCCAGCCCAACATTACCGTCGATAAGGACGCCAACGGCAGCTTTGAGTTTAAGTTGGGTTATGTAACCAAGGAGTTCAACACCATTCCCAACTATGCACTTGTGTTAAACAGCTTGGTCCAGTTGAAACGTCTCAGAGTCCATTTAAGGAAATTGTTCTTGATCAACTTGAAAGAGCAGTTGGACATCTTGTTTCGCATCAAGTATGAAACCAAACTGAAACAAGCAAAGTTTATGAGGGAATTGCTCAAGAAAATTGACAACAAGTTTATTTCAGGCAAGATCCTCCCTCACTTCAAGCCGTTGGACAAGAAAAACATATACTCCAAGTCGGGGGTCACGGTGCTGAAGAAGGGATACGACGCTTTGGTCTTTAGCCCATACGCCAACGGTTGCTTCAAGAGAGTCTACTGGTTAAACAAGAACTTTTCAAGAGGGAAAAGAACTAAGAAGAGAGGCGACAAGTCGGTCTTGAAGGTCATGGCCGGTAAGTTTGAGGATTTTGTTTGGTATTGATAGAGTGAATTGAGGTGGCCTATCGAGGCACTGCATTATCTCAAGTGTAGATGTAGATGAGTTGTAGCAAACAAGCTGAATTACAGGTTTTATTACCATTTGATGGGTTCGCAAGGTATTTTATTAAATGTGCTGTTTGTGGAGTGTTGCAGTGATTGGCTCAGCTGCTAGACACGGCTGCAAAAAAATGTGGGGTAACTTTCAATATAGCAATAGCGAAAACGAACAGGCACTTGGATCCAATTAGGCAACATTATTACAACGCAGCTTTTGGTTTCATTCGCCTTTGCTACACCACTCCCTTTGTCACTAGTGTACATTGTCGACAAAGTTGTGCACATTCAACAATCAAAACTTCCAGGATATATGGAACATAAAAAACAGTACTTATACAGCCCTTCTAGAATTTACCAACTCACATTACACCCATAACTGAAATCAAGAGGAATAACCCTCCAATGCTCTCAGAAGCAACACCCAACTGGGTTGCAGTTGACGTCAATTGTGATTCACCTCTCCGCCTTATCACGTGTGCCCTAACCAGTGCTGACTATGCAGTTAGTAATGAAGGGATAAAAGTAAAACAAGTCAATTATGAGTCTTTCCAGAACAATCAAGCAGGTAGTGAGTGCCTTAGAAAAGGCCGAAGGGGCTGGTGCCAGGGTCCGCCGGTCCATTGGAATTGAGGGAGTCCGGGAGTTCAACCCATTCTTGTTGTTTGACCACTTTTCCAGCACCGATAACGCAGGGTTTCCGGAACATCCACATCGCGGACAAGAGACAGTCACCTTGTTGATCAATGGCAGAATGGCCCACGAGGACTTCACCGGATCCAAGGGCGTCTTGTACCCTGGAGATTTGCAGTTCATGACTGCTGGGAAAGGTATTGTTCACTCCGAGATGCCGATCCCCAACGACGATGGAACCCCAACCGTTGGATTGCAGTTATGGGTGGATTTGCCTCATTCGTTGAAAAACACACAGCCGAGATACAGAGACTTAAAGGCCTGGGAGATCCCCAAGGTCCATGACGAGCTGGGCAACGTGGAGGTCAAAGTGATCTCGGGTACCTCTTATGGAGTCGAGTCTGTCAAGGAACTTGCATACACTCCCATGGAGTACTACCACGTCAAGCTCCAGAACAATGGAGTATACAAGCAGAAGGTTGGAACAGACTCGAACTATTTTATTTATGTATTGGATGGGAAAGTTGAGATTAACGGGCAGACCATTGAGTCGTTTCAGAACGTTTTCTTCAATCAGGATGGTCAGGAGATTGAAGTGAAGAATTTGGCAGGACCTTCAGAGCTTGTACTTATTGGAGGAAAGGTGTTGAATCAAAAGACCGTTCACCAGGGGGTGTTTGTGGGAGAGTCAGAGCAGGATATTATTCGTGCCGACCAAGCCTTTTCTTCGTGGACGGGACCTTTCTGGAAGTTATGGTTCTGGAAGACTTTGATCAGCAAGGGAGTCACCCAGGAGATGGTTGACGGGCCTTTAAACGGAAGTGTTGAGGAAAGAGAGAAGCAAAGAAGGGAACACGAGAAGAATGCTAACCTGTAGTTGCAACCACAGCACTGAGATCCATGATCAGAATATGCCTGAGCAGCTAACGACCTCTAAGTCAGTCAAGATATAAATTCATGTATACATTATTGTTGAAACATTAAGAGTAGGGTGACGTCTCCATTGGGAAGTCAGAGTATTCCCTACCTGTAGAGAGAAGCTTTCTTATTGAGACACAATCCACTTCTAACACACTCTGGCAGACCTCCTTCTACTAACCGTGCTTGTTAGCCACAAAGCATAGTCTACTCTGGGACTTTTTCACTCAAAGAAACACTCCTTGTGTCGGAATTGCTTCCATCAGTGTCTACATGAGAATCGGCTATAGTGGGTGTATACCCAAGATTGGAGCCCGATTCCCGTGTGACTTGGGGTGTAGGACAATCCTCTTGACCCTGCTTTTCTTCTAAGTCAAGCTGTTTCTTCTTCTTGGGGATGTTCTTATTAGTACCGAAGAAGCTGGATATGAAACCAACAAAATTGATGGCCAAGTTAAACCAAAAGATAACCTTGATAGCCTTCATTATTTCAACTAAAACCAACTCTTTAGTACTAGGATCAAGGTTTTGGATTGCGTCTGGAGTCTGTATAAGGTCCTGTATAGAAATTTGCAGCAATTCCAAGTAGGCAGAAGAATCCTTTGGGAGAGACCGGACTAAGTCACCGATCTTTTGAGTCCCCACCGTTTGGTATATCAATTGAGATATAGCAACAGCTATTCCAGCACCAATGGACCTCACGAAAGTTAAGAAAACAGTCACCAAGAGACCTGCAGTTGGAATAGTTGCAGGGGCTTCCAACTGGCACAGCAACATGGTAGATTGAAAGGAAAGACCTACAGATACACCCGAGAGAATAAGATATCCAATCTTGGGACCATCGCCAGTGTGGACGTCAAACTTAAGAAGGAGACCGGCTCCAATAGGTCCAATTACCCCACAAAGAATCATAAAGGGTTTAATTCTGGTGGTGGCATTGATGAGCGCCCCGTTAACCACAGAGGTAACGGCCATACTCACCATAAGAGGAATCATGTGAATCCCTGACACCCAGCCCGAGTAGCCAAAGATAACTTGGAAGTAGACGGCAACGTAAGTTAGCAACACCACCAAGGTAGAGAAAGCACAAGTTCCACATAACACAGACAATATGATTCTGTATGTGAAAAGCTGAGGCATGATGATAGGATTTCGAGAGTAGCGAAAGTTCCACACGGTGAAAACAATTAACAAGAGCCCCCCTAGAACAAAGCAGAGAATAACAGCAGCTGAGTTCCATGAAAATTGCTGCCCTCCAAACGTAAGTGCTAACAAAACCAAGATAAACCCAGAAGTAATGAAGAAAGTTCCGAAATAGTCTATCTGGGCTAGCTTAGCTTTCACGTTACCCTTAGGCTTAGGTGGGTGGTAGGCAAGAGCCAAGGTTAATCCTGCAACTCCACCAATGGGAAGGTTGATCCAAAAGCACCACCTCCAAGTTACGTGTGTAGTAAAGGCGCCTCCGATGAAAGGTCCACACACCGAGGCGATCGAGTAGGTGGTTCCAATAATGATCATCAGCAAGGGTCTTTTGGCCATTGGCACCGACAATGACACTATGACTATCACCATGGCAGAGATAGCACCAGCACCAAGGCCCTGGATGACTCTCCCAGCAATCAACAAGTCCATCGAGTTGGCCAAGGCACAGATCAAGGAACCTATCTCAAACACAGCTAATCCAACTAGAAGCAAGTACTTTCTTCCAAAAGCAATAGAGACAGCCCCGTAGGAAGGTGTCAAGGTTGCAAACGATAAAAGGTACCCTGAAGTCAACCAACCTACCCTTTCAAAAGAGTGGAAATCGTTCCCAACATCACTGATTAACGTTGACACAATGGTTTGATCCAATGCTGCAACAAAAAGAGAAAGCATGCAGCTAATAAACGTGAGGGCCAAAGAAGTTCCCGTGATGTAGTGTTCCTCTTCTTGAAACGTGGAATTGACTCGATTGGTGCCGCTAGCATCAGCTTCCAACTTCACAGGAACTTCATCCGCTTGCACGGCAAAGCTGTGGGCTGCAGTGTCGCTATGGTTGTCTAGCCCTGCTTCTCCTCTCAGTGTGAGGGGACTGATCCTGGAAGATTCAATATCCTCCATTTTGGTCATGGCCAGGAATGCTAGAATTGCAGACTATTGCAACCTTTATATAGAAGCTTTGGAAGCGCTTAACTGTTGGCAGGCCTTGCAGGGCTGTCTTGCCTCACTCCCCACCATCTGTATCCGGAAATGTAATATAAAGCTTATTGGTTGTGTATTACGAGCAACCTCGGCCGGAGCTCCGCAGCTACAGCTTAAAACACGAACTACCGAAGCTAAAACTTCTTGATTGGTAAGCGGCTATTTTGCAGCCATATCATGTATGGGGTACAACCGCCTAACTCCATCAAACTCTATTGTTCATTGCTATAGAGAACCACCTAGAAGGATCGAATATGGGTGCACCAATTACGGGCCCTGCATTGGTATCATTTAGATCTGTTGAATAGTAACTTGTGCATGGGGAGGGAAATGCTGGACCGAGGAACGAAATAGTGGTTCCGCCAGTGGTTTCTCCAAAAGAAACAGCATCGACAATAGAGTCGCCAAACACGTAGTGGTCACTCTTAGCTATTAGTAATTGTGAACAATAGCCGGAAAAGTGTCCAGCCCTAGTTGGAAAATTTGGCTGTGCAAACTACTTCCAATGTACAGGGGCAAATAAACTACACCGAGGTGAACCCCAGTCCAAGTGATCAGGGCACAGAAATATAGGAGTCATCTTCTAAGGAATTCGGTGGCAAAGCATTACATATCTGGACCCAAGGCTCACCAAGACGGGGTTGCCTGTTGCTTTCAGTCAATGATGTGAGCAAGCCAGAGCATTGTCTAGTTTTTGGACCCTGCGAACGGCGCTACACTTTAAGTTCAAACTCCGAGATAGATACACTACACTTTTAAAAGGCAATAAAACTGCCAAATTTTGAGGGGGTAAATCAATACATAAACTTGTTCTTTGTTGTTTGTTACAATCCAACATTCATACGGCGTTGGTAGGGCTCGTGGTGGACTCTCACCACGTCCTAGGGCTAATGACAGCAAAATTTACGCCATATTCTTGAGAAAAAGCCGCAAAAGGTTTAAAGTCAACGCTTGAACTACCCAAGTGCCACAAGTGCTTCCTTGTCAAACCAGTTGCAACACTTTTATTTTTGCAGGTGCATCTTGCAGGGTTCGATACCGATAAAGCGTCGAGGAACTAAAATTAGAATCAATAGTGGTTTACTCGAGCCTTGTTCAGAGCATATTAATCAGCAAGAAACACCCCTTATTGCCCAACACCGTTCGTACCCTCACACAGCTCGTATCTCAACGCAGCTCGTACCTCCTGAAACAGTAGAGATGCGATTTCCCGTGGTTGCAAAAAAATGGCTGCAACGAGAATGGGCGCGCAGCACTTTCTCACGTTGTGTAGGGAGGATATTACAACGGAACGGAGGGCCAATCATCCACAGCACAAGGTGATTACTCCAGGGTGGTAACAAGAGTCAAACAATATTTTCATTGCTGGGACCTGGACATTGAAGCTTAATTTGCGGCAGTTACGTACTTTTAAAATTCAAGTCAGAAGTTCACGTTATAAACTCAATTCTACTTCCGCCAAAGTCTTTCTTAAATTTCGTTCATTTTGTTAATTGTCAAAGAATAAGTTAATAGGACTTCAATCATTTCCATAAATTTTGTTCATAAAAAACTTTTATAAGAGTATCTATAAAAGGTGTTTTAGAACTCGTTATATTTGAAAAAGTATGCCACGAAAACAAATAATCTTTTATAGCATCTCAAATTGTGAGAGATACACTCAAGGTCAACATGCAACAACTTTTACCTGAATCATTCAACCATTAAGACTACGCTGTCGTTGGCCCCCTTCACAACCGAGTCAGGTAAACAGATTTGTTAAAGGAAAATGTGTACCTCATAGTTACCTTCGACCTCATCCTAATTGCCTAAAAATGATTGAAAACTCCAACTTGAATGAAATTATTATAGTAGAAGTTCCTGACAACGAGCTAGCAGGTAGGAAGAACTACACTGCCGTCATCAAACCGTCTTGATCACGTGATACAAAAGAACCACTGCCAGCAGCTTGCAACTACCGCCACAATCTATACATTGTTGCAGTCTCTGTACTCTTAAGTTCTGTAAACCATTGTAGGCATATTTGTTTTGTTGGAGCCTATGCCCTTGGAAGTCGAACAGAGTTTGGGCCAGAGTTGGCTTGACCAGAACTCTGCCGTAAAAGATCAACATCAAGTGAAGTATGGTAATAAAAATGAAATACCCTCTGCTTTAAAAGGCAAAGTGCAAGCATATTCATTCAAAATTCTAAATGTTACTGAAGCCAAAAGTGTCCCCTTGTATAGTGGAAACATATGTTTGCAGTAATTCTCCACTTTGGCAAAATTTCCTCAAGTCTTTCTTAAAACGCAGAGGTCAGCAAAGATTTGGATACCCACAAGCACGGCACCCCCCACGTCCAACCTAGCATTTGCTAGAGAAACAAAAAAGTGAAACTGGCAAGCTGCCAAACCTCCCTCAAGGCACTTCGCATTTGCACCCACCAGTCCTCCTAAAGAAATTTTGTCATCAAATTTCGCAAATCAAGTTGAAAAAAAATCTTCACCACCATGGCATACAAGAAAGTGGGTCCACCACCCAAGAATCTTCCACCGTTACCACGTTTGAAGATCAGAAGACCCACTGTGTCCAACCAGACCAACCAGTGCTTTGTTTTGATGTCGTCTTTGTTGAACTGCTGGGCCTCCAACGGTGACGGCAGCGCTGTGTGTTCCACCTTTGAACAAGACTTGAGGTCTTGCATGGAGGTCAACAAGAACCAAAAGGACCAACTCCTGACAATTAATTACCACGCTGGAAGATTATATCCAAAGTTGAGAGGTAAGGTGCATGATTAGCTTGTAAATACAGAATATATGAATAATGGAGAGAGTGTAGGCCATCAGAGTGGATCAGAGTGAAAATAGCCCAACAGTTAAAGAGAATCAGTGGATGTCAGCGATGTTGTTGAATACTGGTTAACGAAGTGATTGGAAATAACGGAACAGATATTTGAAGTGGCTAGTGGTGGGTGAGTGAAAGGTGTAAAGAGGTGCAGACTCAGGTTTGGCGACTGGATCTACTGAAAAGTGAGCTGGATCTGCAGCACGAGAGGTTTTGGGAGGTAAAGAAGGAAGTTATACATGGTGACAAAGAAATGGCCGTTGAAAACACGTCCATACTAAGCAGCTGCAGCCAGTTCATGAGTACTGATTGACCATCACCATGAGTAACCAGTTAAGTAAACCAGCCGTCACTAAAGATAAGAAGTTCTACCAAGGATACCTGAGACAAGGTGCCCATAAGCGAATTAAATCACCTCTATAATTCTGCATTAAGCTATATACAAGTTATATGGGACAGAACTTAGTTGCCTGCATGTCTTTCCTTCAAAACCTCGTGAATACCAGGCAAAACCTTGAAGACCTTCTTTCTTTCAGAAGCGTAGGAAACCTCAATGGCTTCGTTCCACCAACGGAACATGTTTGGAAAGTCCTTTTCAAAGTCCTTTCCCCAGTAGAAGCCGTACATCTTCTCGACAAACTCGAGAACAGCCCAGTCTGCGTTGGTGAATCTGTCTGCAACAAACCACTTGTGATGTTGCAATCTCAATTCGGCAATTTGAAGAACCTCCTTCAACTTTTGGTTGGCTGCGTTGAAGCTTTCGGTGGTGTATGGAACAAAGTTGAGCTTAATCATGAGACATGGGGCGTAAGCAGGACCGACCTCGTTGTTGAAGTAACTGAACCATTGGATGATAGAAGCACGCTCAATGGCGTTCTTACCAAACAACTCTAAGCGTTCTTCTTCGCCAATGAAGTTGGACAAGTAGTCGACAATGGCCTGGGTTTCGTGGATGTGGTCCCCAGTTGGGAGGATCAAGCCGGGGTATTTACCGGTTGGGAACACCTTGCGATGCTCGGGACTGTTTTGAACAAAGAGCTTGATGTCAAAGTCCAATTTGAAGTGGTTGATGTAGTCCTCTGCCATGTTGCATCTTGGCGAGAGCTTGTTATCCATAATAGCGAGAGTTCCTAAAGACATGTTGGTGTGTGCTGCGTAAAGTAAGCGAAATAGTGAGGGACAGATTGGTTTATATATCCGCTGCTGGAGTGCAGCCGCTGCGCTGCTACTCTCCCTATGGGCCAGCACGGTGGATTTCCGCAACGTTCCAGCGGCTTCTTTGTGCAGCTGAACAGCTTAAGGGCCGTTTCGACGGAACTGCAAGGCGGTTGCAAATTGATGGCTTGTTCCGACAGTCCTCTACTATTTTCAGGTCCCACCGAGCCCGTCTCGGTTAAAACACTTTCCGACCTTGATATGTCAGCAACTTGCTCACTTTGGCTGATCTTTCTTGTTCCATCGTTCCACAAAGTCTTTGCACTGTAACTATTGGGGTAGCCTCGGGGTCGAAGTGCTCGAATATGGTTTTGTGGTGGATGGAAACAACGATACACCTTCTTTCGGATCAACTTGTGCAGTTATCTCTGATTTTAAAAAATTCCATACCTAGAATGTAATAAATGTGGGAGCAGATTTAGAGGAGGGTCCTCGAGTACCTGCCATCGCCAACGCAATGCCGCAAGAAGCTGCAAACGGACATCGCCAACGCACGGAAAGTTCCTGCGGCGCTGCTAAACCCCGAGCGGCCGCAGCACGAGGACGGTCACACGTGACGCAACAAACTTTTTTTTGTCCGATTCTTGTTTTCCTCCGGCAGAGCAGTGCTCGGGGCCGTTAACCGGTTGTTTCACCAGACGTGGAGACAAAGTATGGAGACCGCGTACATACCGAGGTTTGAGGGTGTTCGCCCAAGCCGTCTGGTTGTCCGAATCAAGGCTTCTCTCGTATATTTCGTGTTGGATCGTTCTCCCGAGGCGTGCCAGCCCTTTGCTATAGAGCCGCAATCTTTATTGTCTCATGTAGGAGAGACTTCCATGTTCGGAACTCGGACCATTTGAGCCGGGACGGTGGCTACATTCCACCGCCGGTTTTTTCCATGCGTCCCCCATCCCTGGCTTCCATCCCTGGGCCAACCCATAACAAACAGTACGAGGCAGGTCCCCTATACTCCATTTCGTTCCGAAACTCTCCTTTGGCGCTATTTTTAGGGACCCGATGGATCTCCAAGTATTAGCTTATTTGGGTATCGAGTACCCTGTCTTCGCTCTGTGTGGCCACAAAGCTTGCCCCGACTTTGTACCTCACGTCAAGGTAGTCAGCCAATTGTGGTTAATTGGAGGATTGGCTGGGGGCAGAAAAGAAGGGGTCCAGGTACCTCTCCTGAGCCATCTGCCCCCAGATTTAACCCTGTGATTGTCCAGTGTGTAGATTCATCTTCGCTTCCTCAGCCCTCACCCTCGTAACCACCCCGATTATCTTTCCCATCCAAAACGCCCAGGCTCATAGTTACGCGGAAGACTTCTTTAGAATCCTCACTAGTAATTTTTTTGTTACAGCCAACTTGTTAACCCGTTCATCCTACCATCGCTTACGGACCCCTGGCTTGCTGTTCAATCTATTCCCAAGACCATGCTCCCAAGTATATTGTGCCTCTTGGTATCGCTACAAGTGGTATTTTCGGCATTCGTTGGTCCCAGGAGTTGTAACGTCAATGAACTGTACTTTCGACTAGAGCCCTTCATTGCAGACGTCTCTTTGAACGAAAAGACCAAACAGCTCCAGTTCCTAATAAACTCAAAGGTCGTCGAGAGCCCCAGGTACATGCCCGAACACGACACCAACTCGACGAGTATCCCCATGTCGTCGGTGCCCGGCTCCATTTTGACATGGGACCCCCAACAACCAGTCATTACAGACGTTGACTTGACGTCCAACATATACACCACTTTGCATGTAACCATCGACTTTGGAGGCACAGTGCTAGTCGATGAGAACTTACGTTTCTGTGACTTGGTGGTGGTGAAAAATACCACCCACCTCAAGAGTGGCCCCAGAAACCAAACAACAATACTACCACAGAACCTGCTTCCCCTGCAACAGCTACCTTCACAAGGACAACAAAAGGACTCGGACTCCAAAAAACAACAAGAAACCATCAAAAACTCATTCAATTCAACAACAATCGACACTGGCATTTCTTGTCCGCTCTACTTGAATGACCTGATTGCCTTCTACTACGATACAGACATCAGCAAACATTATAATAGACTAGGCTCATACACTGCAAAATTTTGCGTGTTACTGAACAACGGCACCTCAGAGATCTTGGGCTGCAATGAGTTCTACATTACTCCAGTGGAGCCGAAGCTGGTGGCGGACACCTTGTTACTAGGTATTCTTGCCTTCATGATTGTCACCCTCGTCATAAACTCATTCACGGTGGTGTATTCATCGTACCAAGAGTCCTCAAACCCATTTTTAATCATGGCCTCGACTATCTGTAACGAAAAGTTGTTGAGACAATTAGACGCCACCATTCCAAGAATCATTACCTACCTACAATTTGCATTATTCATTGGCGGATTAAACATTGACTACCCTGGTTTTTACTTGCCAATCATCAGTCACATTCGATGGTGTGCCCTTTTGGGTTACTCTCTTGTCAGAGACAAGACCTTGGACCCTATCCACGTTGCTCAAGACCACATTTACAGCAATTTTGGAACTGGAGGACTTCGTTCCTTAACGGTCTATTCAAACCATACAGATATTTTGTGTGCTTGGGTTAACTTTATCATATGCTTTGTTATATGGTTGGGTATCCAAACAGTTGGTTTGGAATTGTTCGTCTTCTTAAAATTGATAGTGGACAAGGTTGTTGTCCGCTTGAAGAACAAACCTTTGTTGAATGACGAATTCCAATTCGACTTTGCCAAGAACTGGTGCTTGATTGCTGGACAGGCACTTCACGCTTACTTATTGGCATTTGCCAGTCCACTCCTCATACTTACACTGGCTGTATTTGTGGTCTCAAGTACGGGCACTCCATACTATCCGGACGTTGACAAAATGACCAAGGATTCTCTTAGTCTGACCACATCTTATGATCGTTTGATTTCACACAGCAATATGGAGATGAAGGTGAAAAAGACTGGCTTCACGTTGGCCCTCGTCGATCACAATGCATCTATTTTGCCAGTCATTGTCGGCCTGATATTGTTTGCACTTTGGGTATTTTTGGTCTTCTCTTTCATCTTCAAATTTGTTATCACATTTAAAGGTTGGAGAGTGAAGACTAACTCTAATGTCCACAAGTTGTATACATCTGTCAAAACTTTGTTATTCTGGGGAAATCTTTATAACGAATATTCTCCAAACAAAGTGCCATATGTGATCTTTGAGTTCACCACTGTTTTGGCCCGTTCACTCATTATAGGCTGCTTGCAGTCCAATGGGTTGGCGCAGGTAATTGTGTTGGTGATTATCGAAATCATTTTCACTATTGCCATGGTTGCTTACCGTCCATACTTTGTTCCGCTTCAGATAACCTCGACTGCCCTTGTTTCGCAACTAGGCAAGTTTATTGTTTCTTTACTTTGCATTGGCTTTATTCCGGAATTCCTGTTGTCGGAGAAGGCAAGAACCATCATTGCTGAAGCTCAGTTTTTGATTCATGCTGTTGTTGCCTTCTTTTTCCTTTCCAAGTTGTTTTATGAATTTTTCAGGACAATGTGGAGCATTCGTAAGAGCAACAATGCAGCGGTGAAGAAACCTACCCAAGAGCAAACGGCTACCAGTACAGATGACTTCTTCAGGGAGTTTGAGTACCAACCCATCAACCCAGCCAGGGAATCGGTCTACTTTAGAGACCAACACAGAACAGTGGACGACGACGAAGTCAGTCTTGATGACGACTTTTATTTCAGAACAAAGAGTGAAAAGTTGGTCACCAAGAGACAAACGTATTCAGATGGCAGTTATTCTGGAGAAACAATCTTTGACGATAGTGATAACTTTGAAAAGTTAATGTTGTTTTCAAACAAAAGAAAGAAAACCAGAGACTACAGGGTTCGTGAAGGTGACAACATCTACAGAAAGTACTTTGTCGATAACGAGATTGACCCTGAAGTCAAAGCCTTGTGGGACTCAAGAAACATGGAGCCCGCTACTCATACACTGTTCAGTTTGTTTAACAGGTTTAAGAAGAAGGAAACTGAGAGTGGGTTCCACGTCTACAGACCCAAGAAGTTGGTTGTCACACAGCCAAGAGAGCAACGACTGAGCGAAGAAGACGAAACAAGCTCACTGACCGAGTAAAGCCAGACAAAGGTTCCTAAAACTGACAATTTTAAATGCCCTAAAACTAACAATCTACCCGTTTGGCGATACTTACAAAACTCACCACCACCTCCCAATATTCATAGACATACTAATTACCCAAATGCTTGCTTACCAATAAAAGCACACCGCCAATGACGGGGAGCCCACCTCTCATCGATTGAGAGGACTCATGTTCAAGATAATTCAAAGCAAGTTATCATTTTCTTTTCATTTACACAGTTTGACAATGAGCGTCATAATAATCTTTCACGCCTGGCAGTGCCGGGTATGTTGATGCCATATTTATTATAATACAAACTATACTTTCTGCTTCTTTGAAGGGGGTTCCTGGGAGGGCCCCTTAATAATATTTCTAATCAACTTACCGTCGTCAATAAACTTGTAGTTTTCCAACTTGACGAAGGTTTCCTCGGTGTCGGAACAGTTTTTCAACGCTTGGTACTCAGATCTGAGAACAACGTCAGCAAGGGATTTCCTATCGTAGACCTTGACATCTTCAAACGGAGTAGAAGCTACCTCCGGATACTCTGCGAGCCTCGAGTTGAGAATGTCGACAAAGTTCTGCTTGAAGAGAGTGGTTAATTTTTTCAGGTCGATCAACTGGTAGCATTTCTTGAACACCCTGTTGATCAAAGGAGTGGCAGACTGCTCGTCAACCAAGTCAATTGGCTCCATGTTATGAATTTGGATGATGATGGTCAAGATCTGGATGATGAAAACCAACTCCATGATGACTTCACGAGAACGGAAGCAATCGAACGAGTCGAGCACCACCTCGGAGTACTCGACGCCCTCCTCCTGTTCAGCCAACACAATTTCGTTTAGTATTTTGAAGATGGTGTCGATCTGCAGCTCGGAGAGGGTGCTTGACTTGCTGAAGTGTGCTCTTATGTTGGATAACGGGATCTCACCAAAGTCGTACTTGGACCCATGGTGTTCGACATAACCATACCTTCTTAATATCTCACTATTTGGGTGGTCCAGGTAGGTGTTGTAGACCTGGTCTCCTTTTTTGATTTTCTTGATGGACTTCATCACAAGGAAGTCGTCGTTGTAGGTGAGGTGTGCGTTGTGGAGGTTGGTGTCTGCGTTCAAGGTGTCTGCAAGAGGCACCATGGACTTGTAGTAGCCATCCTTCAGTATGTCTCTAGGGGATTCACCGTCGCTATCGAAGTCTTCTTCGTCTTCTTCGTCCTCGTCGTCCTCGGCGTGCCCATTGGCTAGCTGTGGCACATGGTCAACGTCAAACGAGTAGGACATTATGAGGGTTGCAACCAAGTGGAACTCGTCTATTGAGACTTTTCCTAATTCGGAAAGCCCCAAGTCTTGGACCACCCCAGGGAATAATTTGGAGAACATGCCTAGAGCCATCTTCTTACCGACCCTGTCTAGTATCAAGGAAGGCTTCAAGTGGTCCAATTCTTGGTCGGACCAGTACATAAGCTGGTTGAGCTTGTAGTTTTCCTTGTCGTTGACAGGCAAAACATTGAAGTATGGAGCCCACCTGCTGTCCTCTTTCTTCACCTTCAACTCGTAGAGAATAATCAAAATAAGCGACTCCCAGTGGTTGAGAAGTAGCACCTTTTCGCGGATCTCAGCATGGTCTTGTAGCAACAGGCAGTTGTCGATGTTCAAGAAGAGATTTCTTGGGATAGAGAAGAGGGCGTGGTCGGGCTCGATGTCCTCCACAGCGACAATACCTCTACCCTGGTGTTGTTCACGCAAGTCGGCAACTTGGATTTTCGACAGAAGAGTCGCTCCGTTGGACACTATCCACTCGATGAACGCCTGGGTGGCATCGGCGTAGTTCATCGGTCTGGTTTGAATGTCTGAGATGTGATTTTCCTGAGGCGCGCTACAAGTATCCCACTCCCACCTACCTCCGGCCAGGGCAAGTATCCACCGGTGGCTGGACCAAAAACTTGCCGGTAGCAACCATATGGAACGGTTTCCAGACGCCAGACACGTACGCCAAACCAGAGTGCCCATGTTTACCAGTTTGTGTAGTCTGTGGCTGGCCAGCAGCGGGCCAGACGGTTGCATCTCTGCTTATGCACAATTTTGCAGGCAATGCGGGAGGAGCACCGGGCCAACGCCGCCGTGGCAGACCCTGAGCAGGTGCAAGCGTAGCAACCAGACCAAAACGATACGGTAGCACACAGGCGTGCATGCCCTGTGCCAACGGCCAATCATTTGCCTGGCAAACGGCCTCTTATCGGCCTACCTGGCCCTCTTGAGCCCTGCAAGAGGGGTAGGCACATACCACCACTAACCTATTGTGTAGGAGCTTCGACACCTACAAGAAGGCTCGTAGCGCTGGCCCATTGTGTGAGTCACCCATAACCACGCTAAAACCACGCCAAAACAGGTTGCCTGTGCTACTGGAGACGGCCAGTGGAGTTGTTTGGCCCCAAGGCGCTCGGCACGATCCTGCAGCGCCCCACGCAGGCGCCCGGCATTGTGGCCGCAGACCGTTTCAGCGACGTTGCGCTAGCGGTGTCCGTGCGCTAGCGGTGTCCAGGGGCACTACAGCAAGGAGCTCTACAGTTTCTACGATTATCGTACGGTGAATATCAGGTAAATTCATTGGTATGTGTTACCTGATCAGAGTCAAAAGATTAAGGTTACCCCCACTGCGTAGCTTCTTTATTGTAACGTCTTTTGTGTGGGGAAGGCACATCCGTGGAAATCTCCATTGGGGAGGGTTCCGGGAGGGTTCTGGCTCGCCTACGTATGCCATATCTACCCTAGGGAGTCTTTGGATTGCCGGGGTAGGGATATTAGCGTAGGTTTCCAGGAATTGCGCCTACCATACATTGGCCTGAATCGTGCTACCACCCTCCCAGGACCAATCCGTATCGTCCTAGCAATCCTAAATAGCTGTAGTAACCTATCGGGGTCTCCACTATTCTAAGCTTTCATAAAAACCTCACAATTAACGTGCTCTCCAATTGCTGCAAACTGAGCTGGTGGCCGCAGTTTCTGGGGCCACTTCGGGAAGTTCCAGATTGGTGGGGGAGATCGCAATCTCCCCCACACAACAAATAGCTCTGAGTATTTGGAGAGGATTCTGGAGAGAGTTCTGCAAAGGATTCTGGAGAGGATTCTGGAGAGGATTCTGGAGAGGTTGATAGTACTGTTGGCTCTAACACTCCTCCTTTTCTTCTTCATTGACATAGGGGTAGATCCACTTCTCTCCGCCAGAAAGAACCTCATCGGGCGCTGATTACGTCAGCCAGCTTTGTATACCAACGGTCGGAGTTGGAGCCAAACACCCACACCCTTTCTCAAACCCACGTACGGCAATCAAAGACTCTGGGTTTTGTGGATACTCCACTCAAGGCAGGAGCAACTCCCGCCGCAAGAAAACCCATAAAATCTGCAATTAGCGGACTGGAGCCCAGCTGACTAATCGGCCTTAACCCACTCACAGACCGGTTCCGCAGCCACTCCCCCAACAGTGCCACATCTCCCCGAGGATCTTCCTGGGCCTGCAGATCGTGCTGTGTATGGCAAAAGCATCCAGCAGTGTCACCGGTAGTGTGTACGGTCCTACAACCACCCTCTTGTCGCCAGATCCTCTGTCTAACCCGTCTAAACTCACCGGATAACGGAAGCTTGACCCCGAGTTTATTGAGGCAGCGCAGCGGCGCTCCTAACCCCCATAATATAGAGGAACTGCATGTAGAGTGACTCACATAAACGGTATATATAGCGGCGCAAATCTACGTTATTCCCATCAGAGAATGCCCCAGCATTGATATATAGCTAGCTTGAGATGTCAGAGGAAACCACGGGCGGAAAACAACACACCGAGAAAGATCGGAGCATCCATGGAGAAGACGGCACGATCGCCGGGATACACACTCGACACTCCGCAAATAGCCCCGCCGATGAGGCTACCAAATCAGCAAATCTCAAAGACTCCTCCAACAGCGTTTCGCTGGTACACGAAAAGCACTCAGACACACAGGACCAGGGGTCTGAAGCCGACATAGAGAAGCAGGGTGATGAAGAACCTCCCAACGGAGGGTATGGGTGGGTGGTTTCTTTCGCCGGGATGATCATCATGTTCACCACCTGGGGCCCGAGCTCCAGTTACGGTGTGTTCCTCAACTACTACGTCACCAACGATATCTTTCCCGGGGGCACACGGTTCGACTACTCCATCATCGGGGGTCTTATCATATGCCTTGCACAGTTCTTGGCTCCAGTTGTGTCTCTCATATACAAGCTTTTTGGGCATCGCGTGGTTTTCACCACAGGCATCGTCATACAATTGGTGGCATACTTATTGGCATCCTTTTCCACTAAACTTTGGCAGATCTTCTTAACCCAAGGGCTCATGGTGGGGATTTCGTTTGCCATCATCTTCATTCCAACCACCCTTATCATCCCCACCTGGTTCACCACCAAGAAGGCCACGGGCATGGGTATCGCCATTGCAGGCTCGGGGCTCGGAGGGTTGGTCTTCTCTCTCGCCATCAACAAAGTCATCGAGGAGACGGGAAGTCAGAAGTGGGCCTTCCGCATGGTGTGCTTTGTGACTCTTGCAACCTCGATAGTAGCGGCCCTTCTCTTGAAGCCCTTCAAAAAGCCCAAGAAGCAGCCTCTCACCAAAGCGTATATTGTGCAAACCATCCACGAGACATGTGACATGAAGATCTTGTTTGTCAACTACGAAATTGCATTATTGGCGGTGTGGTACGCCATTGCTATTCTTGGCTACACCATGACATTGTTCAGTTTCTCACGTTATGCCACCTCGGTGGGTCTCTCTGCTTCCCAGGGCCTGGTGCTCACCTCCTTGTTGAACGGGTTCCAGGTGATTGGTAGACTTTCGGTGGGAATAGTGGCAGACAAGTGTGGGCGTTTCAACACGGTCGCTGCATACAACTTGATAGTAGCAATACTATTGCTTGCATACTGGATCAACGCAACAGAGTACGGCTCCTTGTTGGGTTGCTCCATCTTATTGGGTCTCACCGTGGGCACGGCCTCCACCATGTGCATGCCATTGTTGCTGGACTTGGTGGAAGGTGGCAAGTTGGAACCCAAACAGACTGCTGCTTGGGGGGCCGTCAACGTCGTCAACTCCCTGGTCTGCTTATTTGGTTCCGTCATTGCCATTTCTCTCGAGCAGGACGGCCACAAAAAACCTTTCCTCAGAGCTCAGCTTTTGGCGGGCTGTGTGTACATCTTGGCAGTGTTGCTTGTGGGAATCATGAGGGAGTACATGGTAAGAAAGCGGTTGAAGTCCAAGGTTGAGCAGTTGTTGAAACTCTCCAGACTCGCCTGTGACGAAGACTTGGAGATGATTCACTTGCAATTGGAGGAAATGGAAAAGTTGTTGCATAGTTCGATACCTTGTTTCTTGAGGAGGTGTGTTTTGAGCATGAAGGTGTAGAACGCATCATTAGACATGTACCTTCATGTTTGAGTCGTGAGCTAGCTCATTTCAATTCTTGCATTTTTGGAGGTATCTTTGGCATAAATCTCATCATTAATTCAATAATATCATCGTTCATCAATGTAGTCGTTTTGAACATTAAACGTTAATCAAAAATCAGTAATTGTTAATCAAAATCTGTAATTGTTAATCAAAATCAGTAATTGTTAAAAAAGTCAGTTGTCAACATTAATCCAATATTCAGTAATCAAATTGTTTTCCACGGTCAATAATCACATCGTTGTCCAATAGTCAATAATCACATCGTTGTCCAATAATCTTCACATCATTCACTAATCAATAATCTCATTGTTAATCCACTACTAACATCAGTAACCAAATTATGAAAAAGGTAAGTGTCTTATTTGCATTGCAGCCTCAAGAACTTACTGCCTTGACATACACTGCAGGCTTTCCGTTCAATCCATTTGTGGCTACTCCAAGTAAGCCACCTCCCAACCCAACCTTCAATACTTCCCCATTAAACTTGGGGAACATCTTGATTCTCTTTCTCTTGGAGTAATCCCACACGCACACAGCACCGTCGGAACCTCCGGTGTAGAGTGTCAGGCCTTCTCCAAAAGCTATCAGGTTGACCGGGAAGACTTGGTCCACTTCGGTCTCTTTATCCAAGAACCTGTGGCACTTGAAGGTGAATCTTTGGGTATTCTGGACTTCCAAGTTGTAGTACTCCATCAGCACTCTTCCGTCGATGGTAGACACCGCAAAGCCGTCGCCGGTGGGTATGCATTTGAGATCTTTTATTTGGAGATTCAACCCGATGTCCCGAGACTCGAATGGTGTAGTTAAGTTCCGCCTGTCGTATAATTCGATGAAATTGCCGGCAAGTCCCAAAGTAAGATAGTTGTCGCTTGCGTCCATTGTGAATATCTTTCGTTTGGTAAATCCGTGAAGTGCTTTGACTGGAGAACGTTCGTCGAGAACAGAGAAGTTCCCATCGAACGAACTGGCAGCCACGGCCTGGTTCCACTCACACAAGTTGTTGATTCCAATAAGGTGTGTGTCCAAGGACTGAGGTCGTTGAATTGTCGTGAATTCTTTGTCATTGATTCTGGTAACACTTCCGTCGAGCCCTCCAAAGTAGGTTCCTCTTTTTGTTGCAAGAAGACTCAAGGGCACGGTTGGGGTCTGGTAAAGTACAGGTTGTTGCACATTCTCCTCAATGTTGGCACAATTGTACAGCAAGATGGTAGATCCAAAAGACAGTACGTATAGGGTTCTATCGTCAAACAGTAGCCCTGTTAGAATGTCCAAATGGTGAGGTATGGGTAGACTGGTAAACATTTGATGATCCGAATGATGCTCGCACCTGACTAAATATGGCCCCACGGTGGGGACGGATCTCCACCAGAGGAGCAATAACGGTTAAGAGGATAGGTTTTGTAGGGGCCAAGCCTGAATCATCACCTGTGGGTATCAGTAGACTGGTTTAGGTTGTCAAGGAGACACCAGAATGTGTCAAATGGTCTATGAGTGGTCTGCACGGCTAACAAAGGGTCCCCACGTTGCCAACATAGCGGGCTACTAAGAGGTCTTTTGACTGATTTGACACCAGGGGCAAGAGAATGAAAGACTGCTGAAGGCACACAAACACTTTCCTTCATCACCAAGTGCAAAAAGTGAAGTCACTGTTCCACACTTCTGCTACACACTTTCTATAAGGTAACCTGCCTATTCTGGCTTTCTCTTTCTATATAAACCCAAGATCTCGCCCGGATCCTGATCTGGCTCAACCCAGGTATACTTTGCGTCGCCACCTTTCCAGAATTCCCAGAATTCCAACTCTCCACGAAGCTCGTTGGCTACCATTTTGCGTTTCTGGATCTCGTCTCTCATTAGCTTCTGGAGCATGGCTAGCTCGTCCTCACCGCCCAACTCCAAAGTCCAGTCCTTTTGAACTAGCATATTCAAGTTAACGTTCTCCCTGACGTCCTTGCTGTGGAAGTTTTGCACATTCAACTCGTTGTGCTCTTCAAAGTGGGAGACCACCTTGTTCACCAAGAGCAATTCCTGCTGGTGTCTCCACTTGTAGGGTAGGGATAGATACGGCCTGAACCGGACACGAGATGCCCTATCCAAGGTAAAAACCTTTAAGAGGAAGGCAAGGAGGCCCATGGAACAGGCGTTGGTGAAGAGCCACCACCCAGACGCAAGTGGGGCCACGATGCTCTCGGCCATCAGCACGGCGACAGTTGCTAGGCCAAGCAGCCCAAATCCCCCTATAAACGCCCTCTTTCTTGACCTCAAGTAGGGTGAGTCTTTTCCAACAGTCATGTCTATCAACTTGAAGCAGCCGTGGTAGTCCTTGGAAGCTAGCAACGAGCTCAAGAGCGCGTTCAAGTTGTCCATCTTGTACCCACTGGACACAAAGTTGTCGCTGACTAGAGGAAGGGCGTTGGAGAACTCGGTCAACCGCGGTGGCACACTTATGTACTTGTGGACCAACTCAGAGGAGCCCACCATCACCTCTCTGTATCTGTCGAGCTGATTCCACAATTGCTCCTCCATCTTGTCGTTACTGGGCTGGATCTCGATGTCCACAATCAACGGTCCGGTGACAGTGCCACTTCTTGTTCGTTGTAAGTTTCTGTTAGTTTCGATCAATTCATCCAATGCAGTGACAGGAGATTTTCTAACCAATACAGGCAACTTCTTTAACCTTCTTACATAATTGTGGTATGTTAGAGGTCGTTTCAACATGTAGTTACAAGTTTGAGATGGTGTGCGCCAAACAAAATAGCGGAGCTGGCGGAGCCTGCGGCCGATGGCTGCAACAAACCTCACTAACGAAGGCCCACAAAGGGGAGACGTGTGCCCCCAAAAGGGTCTTTATCAACCTATTTTCAACCTATTTAGGGCATCCAGCAGTTTACTTAAGGCTCCTGGTGGCACCTTTTACCAATAGGTTGACCATAATTTACTGCTGCCCTGCACAAGTACCGTTTTACATTTTCGCCTATGCCGGATAGCGATGCGGTGCTCGGTAAATTTACTGGACGCACAACACGGAACCTCAAGAACGATACTACATCATTAAATAAACCATGAACACAGACAACACCTCAACGAGGAAGAAATAGTGCCGAAAAGTTAATCTGAGACCGAACTGAGGACCGGTTGCGGACCCGCAGCTAGTGATGTATGAGGGTATGCATGGCTGCGACAAGACGACTCGAGAGTTGAACATGTCAAAGAAATCTTGCATGTTGCACCGAGGATCCCACGGAAGATGCATGTGGGAGAAGAGGGAATGGTGGAACCCGCTTTGGCAAAGCTTTGCCCATTTAAAATCCAATTGGGAGGTTTGCACCGTTTTTTTTTTACCAACAGTTCCACGCTAGTACCCACCCTGCTGCAAACCCTAAACAAACTGCAGCAATATTAGGCGAAACACTTGATCTCGCTACGGGAAGCATATCTGCAGGTCACAGCAGTTCGAAGTAGTACCCAGTACCCAACTTCGGGCGTCCACTGACACAGGTTTGCTCTTTGCACATGCTTTGCTGAACACTGACAGCGACAGTTGCAGCCTAAATGCAAGCGAGTCTTGCCAGCAATGTTGTCTTTCCCCCTCCCAATCCCTCGTAAATCCCAGCAGCCAGCGGCCTCGTCGAGGCGGCTAATGCATGTGGAAGCCCTCTGGTGAGACACCCGGGCTGTAGGCTATCCCCCTACCTTTGACATTCCACTGGTTGCAGATGTTCCCACACAAGCTGAGACAGCTAGGGTACATGGAAGAAGTTCCACAAGATCCACTTTAAGTCATCAAACATCAAACAGTTGCTATTGTTCATCTGAAACATGCCGTATCTGAATCATCCGGACTACAACACGGCTTCAGGGCTCTTTTTGGCACTTTTCGGGCGTTCTCCTACACTGCAATTACTCAGTGATGGTGGCACCAACAAGACCGATAATTCCTTGTCCAGCAACAGCACAAATCGTCTGAAACCTTGCTGTTGCCAATGGGAGACCGCCTTGAGCCACGCCGGACCAGCCTCACGAGCCCAAGTGTCTGAAATCAGCCAATTACCACCTGGTCCCGATGAAATCTGTCTGACTCAACCTGCACACAACCCCGTATAACTTTCCTCTTTGGGCAATTTTCAAAACACCTCTAATTTATATATACACCACCACAACAAAAGGATTACAAGAGTTATCCCAGGAGTATCGTCATGTCCCAAGAAGGAGGTAGCATCACAGCGCTGCCCGGCAAGTCTCCTCGCCGCCAGGTCTCGCAGCATAGTCAACAAGCATCGTCCAAGTACTCCAACATTAGCGACCACCCTCGACTGATGAGATCAAGCGAGCTCGAGGAGTTGGAAAAGGACGATGAACTCAAACCCATTATTTATGAAGTGATAGATTCCACACCCACCAAGTCTAGGTTTCCCCAGCCTCCTGTGTTCAACACTGACTCAAAGAGAGCATCTTATACCTCGCTGTACTCGGACTACCTGGCACACGTCACCAACGTCGACCACATAGGAGCCGTGGCCGGAGGAGACGTCAAGTTGGTTGGATCCAACTCGCCTCCAGATATCCGAGAAGACGACCTTGCCAGTGAGGTGTCTTCGGTTGCCTTTCATAAATTGCCCACCATCCAGACCAACTCCTTCGACTCGGCCAAGGTTCCTCCCGACGTCGAGTACAACACAAGTATAGAAGGAACCGTCCCAGCAAGATCTCCCAATAGACCACACCTGCAAGTAATCAACAAGAGAGCATCTATACAAGACGACTTGGATGACTTGATGTCCATGAGCAAGAGCGTCAAAGACGACGAGAGCTTGGCTCTGAAAGAAATAAAGATAAAGGACTTTGGCGTGGATACGTATCCAGAAAGAACGTCTCCAGGCGAACCACTTGCACAACTGCTGGCACTTCCACTGGCGATTCCTCTGGCACACCCTTCCAATCGTCACCTTGATCAACCCTCGAACCCCCAGGCCAAGCAAACTACCCTTCAGAGTCAAACTCCGGCCGATGACGACGAATACATAGACATTGAACCCCCACAGATACAAAAGTCGTCTTCCAAGAAGAAGTCTCTCAGAAGAAAGAAGAAGAAGCAAGCCGACCTCAAGCCGTTCACCTACTCCACCTTAATCAACTTATTAGAGTCCATGAATGGAACCATCATCGGTGAAGAGTTCAACAAGTTGAATTTGCCTATAAAGGAGAAACAATTGATTGAAAAGATCGTGGATTCACTCTCCAGGCTTACCCTGGATATGGTGATTGACGAAAGCAGATACGAGGTGGGAATACTGAGATTGGAAAAGGCGTTGAGGGCCTTGGAGGGTTTCACTTGAGACCTGCTCAAGAATATTGCTTGCGAGGGCTTCCACCGTAGAACGGCAGAGGCACGGCTGTAGAATTGTTGTCTACTGGTGAAGTGTGAAAGGTAAATGATGCTCTACAATAGGTATAATCTCTAAAGGAGAAGCATAGTGTTATTAAGAGTACATAAGTAATATGAATTAAACGAATGTGAAGTTAGAAGCAAGCTATGACGGAGCGTCCACCCAAGTGTAGGGCAAAGTGTAGTGGTTCTTTACTATTTTGAATGGCGGTGTTGATTAGTCCATTGTCATTATCTACCACTGTTTGAGAAAAAGCACTTGGCTTAGTCTATCTTATTCCTTTTTCTCTTGGGTCTTGTTGTGTTGCTCTTCGTCAAATGGTTCATCTGTATCGAAAAGTATGTCTCTATGCTTTATCTAGAAATCTCTCTTTGTATGGAGTGAAATACTCTATCATGTCTTGTCTTGGACTATTCTTTCACTTATTCTCAACATGACATCCTCCAACTTATCACCAATCAAGAAATCAAAGTTTAATTTGACAACTCCAAATTCTCCAACATCCTTGAAGATTAATTCAAACAAATTCCTATACTTCAAGTTTCTCTCGTTGAAGTTGTCTTTCAAGCTAACCCTCGTCACCTTGTTACCAAACTTGTTTTCTCTCAAACTCAAATTAATTACTATCTTGTCTTTGAGAATCTTCTTTGAGCTGGTAGGCAGTTGATAGTTGATGTAGTAGATAAAGGCAAACTCATTCAAGCTCTTGACCTTCAAGTCAAATATCACCTTGTCAATTCCGTTAGACAACTTGTTTGGCTTTTCTTTCAAGAGGCTTCTAATCTTGATGCTGCACTTCAACACTGGCCATACCTTCTTCAAGTACTTGATGATCTCGATGATAGAGACATTGTCTTCGTTCAAAGTGTAGAGGATCATCTTCAACTCGCTCATGTTGCTTTGAAGTTTCATTTCGACCAAGTCGATAGTCATTTCTGTGTCTTCAAGCTTGATTATGATTTCTTTGGTGGTGCTATTGATGATATCAATGTTATTCTCTTCGAGTTCTTTGTATATGGTGATGAATCTCTTGAGCTTGTCTAATTTTTGGAAGATACTTCCCAACCCTTCGTCTATGTTGACGTCTTGTAATATAATGATTTGGCTTTCGCTTTCAACAAACTCGAAGTCTAAGGCTTTCACCTTGGGTGGCTTGAATGTGATTTTCGTGGTGAGTTTCAATTGTAACATGTGGCCATCTGTAGTGACTTTCAAAAAGATATAATTGGATGAATAAGGAAGAAGTGTATTGTACAAGGCAAACACTTGACCTGATTCTTTGATGCCAAACTTATCCAAGTTGCCTTCGACCTTGATGAACTTGATGTTTCTTGATTCCAACTCTTTGCAAATCATGTAATCAATGATTTCCTTTTGACATGATTCGTCAAGAGTAGACAAAAACTCAAAGGTGGCGTCCTTGGTGGCCAAAGACTTCATCCATTGAATCTTCCACTCTCCGTTGACACTCTTGATGCTGGCCACAGACCACTCAATCTGGAACCCGTTGATCTTGTACAACAAGAACCACAGCGAGATCCAACTCTTTCTTCTATAAAACTTGTAATCTTCGAACTTGATGTCGACGGAAATCCATCCTCCACAAATCAACTTGTAGTTGACTTGTCTTGAGAAGGTTTCGAGTTGGAGTTGGACCAAGCAGTCGGAAACTCCGGCCACCAAGTCTTTTTCGTATTTGTTTATGCTGTTGATTTTCTTTGTAGTTTGGAGCTCTAAAGGAGTGGGGTTGACAAAGTAGAACAACCCCAGCTGCGGCTCTATGGAGATGATTGTCAGCTTGTTTGGTGTGAGTTTGATGAGTAACTTTGTCGGGGAGACTGTTTCTATCTCGAGTACCTGCTTTAACTTGTTGTGAAGCTTTTCCATGATCATTTCCATGTGCTTGGTGATGATTTCATTAATGGAGTTGGTGCTGAATTCTTCAAACTCAGGACCCTTTTGGTACTTTCCGTTCTTGAACCATCGATAGTTCAATTTGTTGGACTTGTCTATTCCTATTTCAATGAAGGATTTTCTCCAGTACGTCACCAAAATCAAGTTTCCGTGGTATTGGACGCTGCGGTCCAATTGTTTGAGCTGTTTGGATATGAGGTAAAGTTTGTATGAGATGGTGAACTTGTAAAGTAACTGGTAGACGGTTTCAAGCGAGTGTAAGTTTGCATTAATCAATTTTTCCAAGACGGGTCTAAACTTGTCTGGTAAAGGAGTGATGGTGGGAGAAATCTCCATTGTCTCTGGGTTCATTCCAAACAAAAAGTGGAAGTCGACGAAAAAGAAAGGACTCTCATAGTAGTCTTCCTCTGTTTCTATAAATTTGTCGTTGGCAACAGACACCGCCAACATGAATTCGCCTGGAATCTCAAAGATCACACGCCCGTCTCTAACCACATAGTTGGAAAACCTCGGAGGCACCGAGATGAACGCCATCCGAGTAATCAACACCAAGTTTAATTCCTGTAGCACTTGGAGTGTTCTCTGAGGCGTTATTGGCTTGGGAGGAATGAAGGAATATGATGGGAGCTGGGGTCTGCCTTTAAATAAGACATCCAATGCTGTTAGTAAATCCGGGTTTGGGAGTTTGGCGCCTCCAAAGCTATTGAGTTGATTGAGCTGAAACGAAACCTGATCAAATTGAAGCTCTTGCAATCTGAGCCAGTTCAATAGATCAATGAACTTTCCCACGTCCTTACTGTTAGCCGCCCATTTTGTGAGTGTGTAGAGCTTGACGAATTCCTCTCGAAGCTGAATGATTAAGGTGAGGAATTGGTGTTTTCGTGTTTGGTCTGACTGGCTGGCTGTGAGGTTTTCAAAGAGTGTGACAAGCTGCTTGTATGATGCTTGTGAGTGGTAATGGAGGATAGTTGAAAGGGGGATGATGTTATTGGTTATGTGTGGGATCATGGTGGTTGAGGTTAGTTGTAGCAAGTTTTTCAAACATGAATTTGGGAAAAATCGAGCGTAGCGAGAGGCGGTACGGTGCTGGGGAGGGTTCACAATTGGCACCTATAGAGGAGGCTATTAGGGTTGCCGGAACTAGAGGAGACAATAAAGCCAAAGCCGGAGAACGCTGGTTTTGAATCACGTACTTCTTGTGGCAGATGAGGCACCTTCGTGGATGCTTCGGCCGTACGTACCGGCGGGTTCTGCGCAGGCTCTCACTGGAAATTAGCGACGAAAACAAATAAACAGTGGGCAGTGGGAGGAAGACTGGGGATGGCAATTTTCTCGCCCTTTGCACCCATAAAGTACTGGAGATTGGTGCAAGATGATGTAGGAGTTGGAAACCGTAGACTTTGCTCAAGAAAGCTGGTGTCATGACGGAAAGTTCCGGTGTTGGCTGGTCTTTCACCGCCCAGCCGGTAATACCGTCGCTAAAATGTGGAGACAGCGACGCGACTCGCTACGGAAACCTGACAGTCTGGGGAACCAGTAATATCTGCGACACGTTTCCGACCCAGACTGGGCCTGCTGAGCAGCTTTTGAACCTGCCAGTGCCAGAAAGTGAAGTTAGGCATTGCTCAGGATTGTGTTCTTTTCTGATGACTGACCTGTGGGTTTCGGAACCGCCGTGTCATCGCTCCTCCGATACTTCCCCTCGTTAAACAGCATGCCAACACAATGTATCTCAAGGCCAATTCAGGCCAGGTTTTATTGTTTCCGTGGCAATCCCCTCCCAGGTAGTACCCCCTCAAAATGATAAAGCTCTCTTAGTGAAACCCCGGGTTGTACTATGGTGACTCCGGAGAATGTGTCATCACGTATCTGATGGGGTTCCCCGCGAATGAAGAGGTTGTTCAGTCGACGGCGGACCGCAGAAACTCCGGACCCCTAAACCTGTCCAAGCAGTACGTGATGGTCCGGGGCCGCTGTTGCGATGAGCCATGCGAGAACGGTGGGGAAGCCCGAGACTCAGGGCCACAGCACCGCCTGGCTACATATCAAGCTATCTACAAATGAACCAAGCTATCTACAAATGAACCAAGCTATCTACAAATGAACCAAGCTATCTACTAATGAGCTAACCTATCTACTAATGAGCTAACCTATCTACTAGAATAACTCATACCATTTACTAGAACTCATATCTCATGCTTCTACTAGAATAACTCATATCATCTCATACATAACTTCTACTAAATAAACACACCATAAGAAGATACTAGATCAACTCATCTCATGCTTCTCATAGAATAACTCACATCATCTCATACCAACTACTAGAATAACTCATATCATCTCATTATACATACTATACATCATAAGTCATATCAATACAGGTAATATTACAGGTGGCCTAGCACCAACATCATGAGCAGGCTAGTGTTTAGCCTTGTGCTTTACCTGACAGGGTGACGTTGCAGCCATCTCCATGTCAGCTCTATATTTTGCAGGATCGCGGGGCAGATAGACCAAGTGAGACCAGGCAGACAAGCCACTAGGCATATCCAACCCATTTGCTTGCGGTTTCAACAAAATCCTTCATGGTCTTTCTTCTGTCCTTTCTGACCAAAAGACTGTCGACAATCTCTTTTAATTCTCCGATAATCAGCTTCAGCTGCTCATCCATGCGGCTCTCTGCACCCAACACCTCTCCCACCAAGTACCAGTCCCAGTCAATCATGGCTATTCTATGTGCTGCGTTGTGTTTTGCTCTCTTTCTTCTCATGACCGATGGAGACACACCTGGAGGAGTGAAGGATTCTGGGGGAGCGTCAAACGGCAATCTGTCCTCCAAGATGGCGTAAATGAGCACACCAACACTCCAGGAGTCAGTAAGACGACCATTATACTCGAGCCCCATAAGAAGTTCTGGAGGAATGTAGTCTGTGGAACCGCATCTGGTGGACAACATCTGGTCCGGGTGAAGCAATTTCCTCAGAATGCCGAAGTCGGTGATGTTCACCAAGGGTTTAGTGCTGTCGGTAACCGCCAATTGAGTCAACTTGTCAAAAGTCTCAGTCAACAAGACATTTTCCAACTTCAAGTCACGGTGGATAATGTTATGTTCATGCAAATGGGCCACGGCCAAGATAATCTCCCCCACAATTCTTCTCATGGTTACCCAATACGTTGGGTTGTACGTGTTGTTGCGGGTGTGCAACGAAGCAAACTGAAACAAGTTACCTCCGGGGCAGTAGTTCAAGGCAATCATCTCCAAAGACTGCTTGTGTGAGTCATGCTTTTGGTCATCAGCTTCGTCGAGGTCGAACGATATGTCATAGTCAATCAACTTGACAATCAGGGGATGGCGGATCTCCTCCAAAATCTTGATTTCTCTTCGAATGTACGACTTGAAGTTGTCATACAGGGCATCTTCGTCCGGAATGCTGATAATCTTGATAGCAACCTCGTAGTCGCCGTCCCTGGCCAACACCACGTGACTGAAATTCCCAGTCCCTATAGTTTCCACGAGGGAGAGGGAGTGGTGTGCAAAGTAGAAGGAGGAGGGAGTTTTTTCATGGTTTGAGAGCGGAGGCGACGGGTCCTTGACCGGGTCCGGGATGGGGTTGGAGTGGATTCTCTTTTCTCTCTTCAAAAGGGACGTTTTTACAGGTTTGTAATCCGATATGACACGATGGTTTCCGTGGAGGCCCTGCTCATCTCGTATCTTGGTGATTTCCAAGGGTTCCATTACAAAAGAGCCATTTCCAACTAGCGGAGTGGGCAACAGGGTGATTTTCTCAAAGGTGGCCCTCGAAGGCGAAAGCAGAGGCGACGTTTTCCAGGATGAATTGGAGCCCACCAGCACCGGCAGGCCCGACGATGCCATGAACTGGATGGGGTCGCCCAAAAAGGACAGTCTCAACGCGTCTGTGTTGGGCTCCTCTATCCCAAGACCAACTCGTTGGTCGGGAACTTGGATCCGAAGCGGCATCTTGGTCTTGGGGGCTTCCAAGTAGGAATGCATTGGCTTGTTGTTTTGAGGGCGGCTTTTTTGGGGTTTATATATTTTGGGAACCTATGCGTGCGGGTTCCGAACTTCCCCACGAGTCTGACGTACTACTGCAACACAACCCTACGTACGGCTGCAAATTTCGTTCCAACAGTCGCTAACAATCCTAAGACGTGATATCGTGTACCTTATGTAGGCCGTTGGCTTCTCTCTTGTTTCGTTATCTTATCTTTGCTTGGCTTATCACCTCCACATTTCACTTTTTTTTCGCCTCTGCGCTCAAATTACTTGCGGTATGACGGTGTCATGAGTTTCGGGGAAGAGAGAGCAATGAAGTACAGCCCCAGTAGCAATAAACGCCTATTTGGGGTAAAAGATCTGACACTTGCGGGTTTCTTGGGTGGAGAGCTATGTGAAAGGTCTTGTGGGTGTGGAGGTCCCCATTGGATGTGCTTTTGAGTGCCTCGTATTACGGAGGGTGTCTTTGTGTAATGCAACCCAATAACAGATACCACAAAATGACGTGGAGCCAGGAAGCTTGTTGAGCGTGGACAGCCACGGCCAACAATAGCCTGGCGTGTTCGTCTGGGCGACCCCAGTGTGGGGCAACGAGCGAGGCGGTGCAAGAAGAGCTACTGCTAGTGTGACGGAGTGCTGTGAAGGGAACAGGTGCTCCTCCGTCAACGTGTCTGGCGTAAAACGAAAGATAAGCGGGGGTACGTCAAAATGCGGTTGGCGGCGACAACCCACCGCTAGAGCTGCTACGCTGCAGAGGAGGTGGAGGCAACGCGGACTTCGCGTGTTACGGTGCCTCAGTGTGGGCAACCTCGCCAGTAGGGGGGAGTGTGGCCTGGGACCTCCTGGGGCCATCCCGCCGTGGGCCCATGTGGGTGTGCGGCCGGCTGCAAAATGTGAGCGATGGCCCTCTCGATTAATGTTCTTGGCACCCAATGTGTCAAACCTTGACCCTACTATGGCGGCAACTGTCTGGTTTCATATTACACGATAAGAGATAGTTGTTGGCGGGAGGTTGCTGGTAGGGTCTTCAGCACAGGAAGTGATTGGTGGGGCTAAAAACTGGCACAACAAGTGGTATGTCCTGAGAACTGCAAGTGCCCCAGAACTGGCACAACAAGTGGTATTTCCTGAAGTTATAAAGTGCTGGAAGGGCCTATGAACTCGCCCAATTGGTCTGTCTGGAGACATGTCAAAAAGTAACTAAGCTTCTTAAGTTACACAGGTAGTGATTCTTAACTTGCACTAGTAGGGCCCCAATAAAAGCAATCTGGCCTGTACTGATGCCATTTTACGAGCATCTTCTTATCGTAGTCGAACAGGATGACACTCGAAGTTACTGGTAGGGCCTACGAACTAGCTCAACTGGTCTACTAGGAACCATTCAAAAGAAAGTTTCTGAACCCTAAGAACTAGCCCAATTGGTCTGTCTGGAGAAATCAATAAGTGAATAGCTTCTTATCTTACAAAACTACCAGTCTGTCCTGAGGCATCTCAAAAGAAAGTTTCTTATCTTAGATTTGTAGAACCCAAAGAACTAGCCCAATTGGTGTGTCTGAAGACATCAAAAAGATTATCTAATAATGGTAGGACCTACATAGTCCAACAACCTCCCTCTTCGAAAGCCTTTTATAAGGCAAGCTTCTTATCTTAAACTGGTAGAGCAAAGCTGGCCCTCATGAGGCCATTATTTGCTTCTTATACTGGTAGGGTCTAACCCAACTGGTTGGTCTACAAGCCATTTTAAACCAAGCTTTTTATGGCCCACCAAAACTACCAGTCTCCTGAAGTTTTCACTTTTAGGTCCCTAAGAACTAGCCTGTTCTGTCTAGAAACCACTTCAACCAAATAGCTTCTTATCTAATAATGGTAGGGCCTAGCCCAACTGTCCTCTCCAAAGTAAGCTTTTATTTTATTAGGGCTTGGCCTGTTTTAAAGCCATCTCAAGCAAGCTTTTATCTTATTAGGGCCAAAACTGTAGCCATTTCAAAGTAAGCTTTAACTAGTACTTGTAGGACCTAGCAATCCTGTCTGCCTTGAAGTCCAAATCTCCCACTCTTAGGAACAGAGGTAGAAACAGAAGCACCAGTTCTCAGCCACAGCCAAAAGTCTGAGATTTTCCGATATGAGATTATCTGGGATAGCTGAGGGCCGGTGCGGCTAACAGGCGATGAGACGCTAACGCAAAGTCATCGTCGGGATGCGCTGGAGCTCCGGAGGTTCAGCCAGTTGTGCGCGTCGCTATTGTGTACTGGCGTCTTCGGAAATGTCAGGACAAACTGCGGGAGATGCACACCCGTTGGGTAGCAGAAGCACAGTCTGTTAAGTGTGGGAATACTCCGGGTCCTACCAGCGCACAATCTGGCAAGCTAGGATTACTCTGGGCACGATTTCGGTTACGTAGAATGTGGGACCCCATGTTGAAAAGTCCATCTTCGTCTGCTTCGGGTGCAGCGAGAATGTGTGGGTTTTGGTGCAAAAGAATCTGATCACTTTTGGAGTAGCACCACCCCGGGCCAAGGTGTTTGTGGGAGCTGCATCGGGAGCCTGGGAATCTTGCCCCAACACCTTTTCTGTGCGTATGTGTCTGTCCTGATACGAGGATAATGACTCACGGAGCCTCAACAGCCGTTACCGCATGCATGCACTATAGGCTAGGATACCCTCGGCTGGCTTTCCACCCGAACAAGCCCGAAGGTCGCGGACTAACAAAAGTCCGAGTCACAGCCTCATGTGATCGTAGTCAACTCTGCCCGAGGCTTCGGAGCGAACAAAGCACCAACGGCTATCCCTCGGAGTGTATGAAACTCGAGAGATGTCCGAGGCTGCGGCACCAGCACGGGAAAACCAGAACCCAGCTCCAAACATCAGGCCAGTGGAGTTCTCCGGAGCCACCACTGTGTGTTTGCTTAAAACACCTGGCAAAACACCACCCCCCACACCGGTCTCGTGGTTGCCTTGTGCACACCGGACGCAAGGGCACGTTTGGCCAGTGGCTGTCTGGTTGGCCATGTTGTGGACACCTAAGAGAGGTGTCGGGTCGGCAAAGGGTCCAGCAAGTGCTCCTACAACTGGTCCGCCTCGACCAAAGCTACACTGTAAGCAAAACTAAGTTAGAGTTTGCCTCAAACACTGCTTTGGGATGCCGTGGTTCCAAATGTGTAGGTGGTAGTCGAAGACATCTGCGTTGGTGCATAGACGAATTCTTGGTACCCAATGCCCAAAGGGGGACCCGCTATGCACTTAGGAAAACCAAAGTGTGCAGCCCTCCGCCGTAACTGCGGAAAGCGCTGCGGAGATGTCCGATTTCAGGAGCTGGGCAGGTCAGAAGATGGCGTGTTTTGAAGATTTGGGGGGCTTTCGTAAGAAACGGTTTGCTCTGCGGGATCCGCATGAAAATTGCAGCCATCGCAGCCTCCTGGCTGCGTTTGAGTTAATCCATGACATGACAGCTTCTCCAACAGAAGGAGACGTTTTCAGGGCTTTCCGGGGTTCTATTCCACGGGAGGTGGTTTGTACATCGTCGGCTGATCCTTATTCAACCTGAGGATAGTGCGTTTTCGAAACTCTAGTTCGGAAACGAGGATTTACACAAAGGGCAAGGGTAGGACCGTTTTACATCAGAGAACACATCGAGGGAACACATCGAGTGGACAGTGAAAAGCTAACTGTTTCTGGTTGAAGTAGCTCATACCACTACTCTGGTGCTCTCCTCCACCAGACCTGTGCAGATCGGGAAGCCCAGAGCTAGCCTCTGCACTCAACAATGGAAGGATATGCATGAGCGTCCCAACTCTCGGAACGCTCTCGGAGTCTTGAAGCCTCAGCAAGGAGCCAATCAGTGTGCTGCCGGAGGGTCCGGTGGCCTCGAGCGGTGCGAGGCGGTCCAGACACCGGTCATACTGTTGATGTCACTGCTCACGTTGCGACCTTTTGCCTCCGAAACTGGCCCACAAGCGTACGGGGAAACGGAACCTATTGTGCTCGTTGCGGTTTCAGCCTTAACGACCTGCGTAGTACTGGCACCCGTGTATGACCTCTACGAGGCCCGCCATTGTACCGGCCAAGAGGGAGTGGAGCTCCGCCAAAAGTGGGCTGCAGGCTGCAAGCTGGATGACCACCGTAAAAAGACTGTCGTGGATGGCAAACCTAACGCCGAGGTTGCCCGTCCCATTGCTTTTCACCACAGTGGAGACAATACCTGTCCCGCACAGGTGCTTTGCCCGCCCCAGTGCTATACGTGATCGAGGCGCTGCTGGTGTCCCGGTGTTGTCCCAGTGGCACTGAAAATCTGCTCAACTAGGATGGCCAATGCCCATACCAACCTTTGCTCCGTACCTGTAAGGAGGGTGATTGGGATCGGCAACATCACCAAGTACCATACAATAGGCGGGACATAGGCCGCCGGCTCCCGTCGTGCGGCAAAATTCCTAGCATATGGCAAATTTGGCCTTGTGTCGGTAATTCAGAGCATTGTGAACTTGGGCCAGTCCCCGGCGCCTGGTATTGTCCCCACCGCAGCCATTTTCCACGGCGGCAAAAAAATGCGGATCTCGGCCAAACGCCCTACACTTACCGGCACAAGCCAGTGCCTTACAAGTTGGTGGGTACCAGTCTAGTCTTAGCTTAGCTACCAAACGCCTACGCTCTACATTTTAGTCTAACCAGTCCTGTATTAATGTAATCCTTACTTTTACTTGTCTTCCTTTTTCACTCTGGTCCCGTTGACCCAAGTACATTCGCTTCCCTTCTTGCTGCAGCCTTCACACTTGCCTAACTCTTCTTTAAATACACACTTGACCTTTCTCTTTCTGCAGCTGACACACAGGCTCTTTCTTCCGGTTTCCTCTTCAAAAGTTTTTGAAATGGCGTTGGCAAGAGTGGCCAACAGGTTCTTGACGGGCATTTCTTGGGGCTTGATCTTTCTAATCCCAGCCTTCTTCCATTGTGGCTTCTTCTTGTTGCTTATTATGTCCTCCTTGGTGAAGCCGTGGGAAAAGGTGCACTTCAAGTGCTTGACAGTGCAAGACTTGCAGCTGTTAAATCTAATCAACTTGCCGTTAGAGTAGACATATGCAAGTCCATCCTTGATGGGAACACTTTCACCAGCATGCAAGGCTTCAGTCTGGACAGCATTCAAACCATACTGTTGGGCAATTTCATCCATAGTCATGGCATCCTTGGAGAGAACGGTAATCTCAGCGTTACACTTGACCTTACGTGAGCGACAAGAGTCACACGATGGTCCCAATCTCTGTCTTCTCTTGGCAGGAGACAGCATGGATGCAGATGAGGATGGCGAGGCCAATGCAGAGGTTTGTGATGCAGAGATAGAAGACTCAGAGACTTCAGATTCCAGCGGCGTGGAGGTGGATAAAGTAACGCCAGCGTTACCTAACTCTGGACTCAGCACCGGGGTGATGGACTGGATGCTAGAGTCGACGCTGTTCATCTGCGCTATGGTGCTCAAAAGCCCCAACCCCGACTGCTGGTTCATTCTGCTGAGGTTGTACTCGGTGAGTTGGTTGGTAAAGTTGATGGGCGGCAAAACAGGAGGCCTGTTGTTCTTGTAGGCGGTTAACGGTGGTAACGTGACGTGCCCAGGAACCAAGGGCTGGTAAGCTGTGTGTGGTTTGGTACTTGGCTGGAAGGTGGAACGTTGAGTATTCATTATAGAATACGATAACAAATCGTTAGACATCATGACTTTGTATGAGTTAAAAAAATGGATGGAGGGGAACGGGGATTTGGATTCTTTATATATCGAGATTTCTGGGGTATTTTTGAGAGTCCCATTTGTGCGGGTTTTGGAGGGGGGGCAGAAGAAATCCAAAGTCCGGACTACATAGAGCAACGAATGGGGAGCAGGTAATTCCGTGCTTATCGAGGGAGAATCAAGGGTTTCCGATGGGGGACGCTTCGGGTGGCCCCATCCCAGCGTCGCCAAAGTGGTGTTACTTGCTCCCAAGAGTGTTACGTTAGGGCTGATTCATAGTCATCTGGCGATTCCTCGGAACCAGCCAAAACTTTTTTTTTCCTGTCAGACGATCGGAAAATGTCGGGTTCGGACTATAGGGAAGGAGCAGTCCGAAAAACGGTAAAGGCGATCGACTCAACACAGGGTGGCAGAGTCAATTTGAAAAGCAGGTGGCATCCGGCTAATCCCAAGGCCGCCTGGCCTGCTGCCCGCGTGGCCAGAAACCTCTGCCGTGGCCATTTCCACCTGGTGCCGATCCTGGATCTCATCTACCTTCTTTAACGCCTTTAACGGTAACCTCTCATCTCCACATGAAAACGCACTTCCCCTCCGGTGCTTTTTACTCCTCCCACAAAGCCGTAACTGTTGCTGCGCATATTCGCCGTGTGCAGGATCTCCTTTCCCCCGACGGTTGGCACGCCGCGGCTTACTAGAGGCGGTTTCGGTTAATTGCACATGACTTCAAGAGGGGACCACACAAGGGTTTCGTCTACGGCGAGTGTATATATGAGAGTGGGGACCCACCTCCAGCTCCGTATCGTAAACTTTACGCGTACTGCTTGCCCACATTGTTTGTATCGGGAAGTCGTATCTTCACATCCTCCTTCTCCTCAAACTCTGCCCTCTCAAATATACGCCCGGAGCCCAGACTGGGCACAAACCTGAAAGTCCGATTATGATTTTGGTCTCCGAAAATGGGTTAACCGTCGTGTGTTCCGATATTCCCCATGCGCTCGCCGAGGAATCCGTGGATATGGACTACAAAATCAGAAGGTAAGAGGTGCACCTCCTTTGTGTAAATTCTCGTGTGGGAGGTGTCTGCCTATGGTCCGTACTTGACCTTGTGGCCTACACAATACTATTTTTATAGTTTCGGCCACAGGAGTAGCTTTTCACATTCACCTCCGCCTGAGTCATCGGAGTGGGTCCTCGGAGTCGAAAAGGGAAAAAAGAAAGAAAATGCAACAAACCATGTGATTCTCGACACCATGGGCGGACGCCGCATGGCACACCTATGCAAACTGCGTAGCGAGGTTTCGTGGGTCCAGGGGAATGTAGAGGATTTGAGGTGCCGGCTACTCGTGCCCGCTGGTTACGGCGAGCTCCATGTGTGGCGGACCGTCCCGAGCAAAAGTCCGCATGCAGAGCGGTAGACTGAAATTCAGGGTTTGGAGTTGCCAACTGCAGACGAGAGCACCGTCCCCACACACCGATCAAGACGTGCTTCAGAAGCAGCGACCTCCCTGCTTTGCCGGTGCACGGGGAAGTTGCTTTTTCCACACTCTCCGAGCCCAAGTTGCTGCAGCGCCTTGCATGTCTAGCTTTTCGACAAGCACCTGCTACTTGGCAGGGTCACCTCCTTCCCCAGCCCGTTGCGGTCGTCCGGCCCCTCGCTGCAGCTGGACCAAGAAAATCACCGTTCCACATCAACACTGCGCATAGCATGTGAGAACCCCTTCGCAACCCGTCCCCGTGAAGCTGCAACCACTTGCTCGTGTCTCGTCAAGGGATTGCAGCAAGCACGCACTACGGAGTGGCACCAACTAGCCTCGGACGGTCGAGGGGCACTCCCGAGTCACATACAACCTGTGTTTTGTGTCCACCGGCAACTGGTCGGCTCTCGTGGCCTGGCAAACTCCTTCCCACAGCCGCCTAGGTGGGGCTGTTTGTGGGGCAATTTTCCCCGTCGGTTTTACACACCGAGCACAACTCCGATCCTTCGGTCATGGCGCTGCGGAACTACGACAAAATGAGGAGGTGCTGGGAACACTGTGACCTCGCAATAGCAAAACTTCTTCAATCAGGAATTCCCTACTTGCCGTCGGCCTTCGTCTGGCGCTCACGAGCTACTGGTACATTTTACGCCTCCGAGTATCGCCTCCGAGTATCATAACTCACCGAACCGAGCTACTCTAGCCAGCACCTAAGTCAAGACAGTCGTTAATCAAACCCATAGGGAGGTACGGTTGGTCTACGTTGTTTAATGAACAGAAAGAAACCACGTTCGTGTTCAAACCAGGTTCTCGAACTCCTTGTTTTGCCTCAAATAGCAAGCACTTGCTATTGGTTTACGAATCTTAAGGTTGCAGATTGCTAGAATGCCTCATCCAATGCAACAACTGTCCAGTGATTTTCCCTTTCTGGTTAGTTCGTATTTGTTTGTACCACTTAGAAGTCTGTTCCTCGGAGCGCTTTGACCGAATTTGAGGCAATCTGTGGCTCTCTATTGCTCATTGCACAAGTTATTGCGGTTAGCCCCACGGTACGTGTAGGTACAAACGTGTCCTAACGAGTTAAAAGCTATGTTAAGCAGAATCTAGATTCCAATAAGTGAGTGCTGTGGTACTCCGGTTACAACCGTAACAACTTCGAACCGTTTTGAATCTCAACAGAGCAAATCAAAAAAACTGGGGTAAGCACAGTAAAAAATGAAGCCCGACGCGGGGGTCGAACCCGCAACCTTTTGATACCTCTTAAGAGTCGCGCTATAAGTGACTTTAAAAGTCAAACGCTCTAGCCATTGAGCTAGCCAGGCCACACTCGCTAACAATTGGATAGGAACGAGATAAGAAGCGCTGGTGGCAAGTGTTTGTCTTTTTAACCAAGAAACTGGCGTTGCAGCTGATACCTATAAAACCAGACACCTCGATATCATTGCAAATCATTTCTAGCATTTTTCCTGTTCATTTTTCTTGCGTCACCTTTTTGAAATCAGCCTCGCAAATGAAAATTGATGTTGCAATCTTGTTTTTGCAGCCACGACGACCAATATTCCCACCACGGGTGTTTTTAAAGTCACTGCCACCTACATAAATGCTTACTCTCACATTTCATTAATAGATGAAATTCGGGATGTCATTTCTGGAAGCAAAATAACACTCTCAAAGCAAACATAGCTCCAAAACTGTCTACGTATTTATGTTTTAGGTACTCATAGTAACTTACTTCAAACGTTAACTCCTAATGCATTGCAATAAATCTCCTAAGGACCAATTGGGTTTTGCATAAAACTGCTCTTGGTTGCGTTCCACCACTGTGATAACCCACTCCAACTACCCAGCACGAACATATTATTAATCGTCGAGGAATGATGGCACCCTTTTACTGGCTCCACTCCGTTGAACCTTCCTTCTATCCAGTTAATGGCTGAAAAAGCACCAAATATAAATTCGGTGTAGTGTTCACTAATTAAGTCACTGTGCAACTCTGCCGACTCTAATCCCCAACCGCACCATGCATCGTATGTTCTTATCAAGTCTGGATAAGAAACAATCTCGTCGCTCTCGGAATGGAAGATAAACAACGGTATCTGAGGTAACTCTGCTTTCACTAGTCCTAAAGTATTATTGTCTTGGATTTCTTTTATTTCCGGAATTTTGAAGAAATCCCATCCATCTTTAAAGAAAGGATCCGATCCCGTGAAAATACCATCGTAGAAGTACTTGAAAGCACTAGGTACAAGACACTCATTCTGTGCCCAATTCAATAAATCTAATTTTTGGGGGCTAACGATTTGCTCTTCGATAATGTTAGTGACGTTAGGATATCCGTTTGCAAGACCTAAGAGACCAGTCACTGTCAAACCCACGTTGAAACCCTGGTCTATTTTCTCAAACATAGCCGTCATGTTTGTAACCATACCGCCCAAGCTGGCCCCTACCAAATTGTCTTTCAATTCTGGAGCGTAACTAGGTTGTAAACACGCAGCCCAGGCAGAGGCCATTCCACCACCAGAGTATCCCATTAGCGCAACCTTGGCGTCAGAGTCAATCCCAGTAAGATTTCCCGACTTCAAGGAAGCTCTAATGGAGTCTAGCACTGTTGGTCCGTCCACTCTTCCAACTCCCCACGTTGATTTTGGCCCCAAGTGATCGGGAACAACAACGTAGTATCCTTTTTCCATATAAGTTTGCGCTATCAGCATTTCAATTTCATTGATGATGCTACTAATAATAGGTGCACCAACTTGGATGTTGTAAGAAGGGGGGCAGTTTGTGTCTGAAGAATCTATAATCATCTGAAGGCTAACAAGCTTGCTTGGGTCTGCATTGTATGGCTGCAATATTGTTGCAACCGCTGCTTGGGGATTTCCAAATTGATCGCTGGAACGAACCTGGATTTGCCAGGCATCTTTAATAGGAGCAGGGAGAATGAGGGACCTTATCTTGTTTGGTGGTTTCCTGTGCTTTAATATGGTTCCTGGTGCAATTGACTCTAATCCTGTTGGTTGATCGTAGAAGGAGTCATTCATGGGCAATTGCAACGAGAACACTGTTGTAGCAAAAAGAAACAAGTATAGTATCAAATTCATAGAGTAGCTTACCCATAATGCTAGGCAGTTTGAAGCCGTTATATACTGAGCACCCAGTTAAGTCATTGGAGTGCCCGTGTTAATGTCATCCTGTGATGCAATTAAGGTTTCGGGGTAACAATGCAGAATAGTTATTGTGGGGATGATTTGAAGCAGAGTTCGCTTCACAAGTTTGGTCTTCAACAGAAAGAGATGTGGGGGGAGTGACACAATAAACAATGTCATATACTAAAAGGGTAGAAAGATGGTTACCGATTGGCACTTCTCTGTATTTCAGCTTCCCTGCTTTCTTTCCGTTGCTTTAGAGGTCTTTCTTTAAAGGTACAGTATTTCCGTACCAAACATGGGGAAAAAAATTTCCTTAAACGGCTAAGACGAAATAAATCTGGGGTATGCTACTAAACTTGTTATAAAACCAAGTGCCTTTCCTATACCAAATATAGAAAATCTAGAGATGTTGGGGTGCAGTATTATGATAAGAATATCCTTGTAATCTCTATGAAATATAGTGTAGACAGTGAATACGGCTCCTAAAGACCCCAAGTTATTATGAAGTTTCATTGTCGGGCATCATTTGACGAAGAAAGTGCTCTCCCTCATCAACACTACTGTTAGAGGGACCTCACATGCTTGTTTACCTTGTCCTCGGTTGACTAGTTGTTGACTTGATTGAGTTGCACTAAAAATGTTGAGCTTCAACTTTCGCAGCCAATCTGTTTGCAACACTTGCCTTAGACATGACCAGAGGCTCAAGGTTTCAGATCCTCCCCCACAAAATGTTAGAGCTTAATTTATTTACCTCATTCGGTGCCTTTGGTATTTCCATCTTTCTGCAACCATCAGATGTACGTGACTATTAAAAAACCTTAATGAACAAGTTGTTCCTGGCACGAGGCGTCCTCGCCAGTGCACCACCTCTGAGCTTCGTAATTAGCAAAATAGTAGCTACAATAATCAACCTCGGAAGTGGCAAGAGCACCCTAGAGCGGGGATCGGCTCTTGAAATCAACTCTTGGTTAGGTGGTTTGACTCTATTGTTTTCTTGGATCGTTCGACTCGATGCTACTGCTTGCGGCCAAACTCGGTTGCAAACCAAACAACTCGATAGTAGTCAGCTCATCGGATAAAAATAACCAGAATTAGATCAACTCAGTCGCTGGAGACCGAGGAAACAGTATTCAAGATAGAAATTGGCTATTAAATTTGCCAGTAGTGAGCAATCTTGTTTGTCAAACCGGAGGGAAGGTCTTAGGTTTGCTGGAGGAGGTTCTCCGATTTCATGCATGTAAACTTTGAAATTTAGCACTGCTGAAGTAAACGTGGACAAGCTGTTTGTGATTTTCAGCGGACTTCTCACCCCGGCATCAAGTTTGGAGGCACCATCCTCAGCTTCAAATGGTACGATTATATTAAATAAAATAATGGTTTATGGGGTATCTCCGTCTCCGAGCGCAGATCCATCGCAGCACAAGGCGAAACCAAAACAAGAATCTGATCCGATATTATGATGCAACAGCACCTATCCTAAACTCATCATTTTATGTTTCATTGCTTGGTGCGGCACCCAGTTGCCCCCATTGCTCACTGCTCTTGAATCGTTACTTCTTGTACTTTTAAAGACTGCTAGGAACACTCCGAGAGGTGGGGCCGATCTAAATATTTCCCAAATAGGCATTTTGATTGCAAGAGATGTCCAAGTAAAGGGGCCAAGCTTCTTCTTTGGTGTCTAGCCCAACAAACAGAATCTTGATCTCAAGTGGGGGTAGATCTTAATTTACTAGGGCTGTGCCGGGAATTGTAAACCTGAGTGGGTGGTGATACATCTCTCTATCATTGCCCTCAGCTCAGAGCTCAAGAGAGGCAAAACTAAAGATTTGGTAACATCCTAACAAATTTAACGCTTTAAACCCATGTACAAACTTTCCAGACTTGTGCTTTAGTAGGTTGACTAGCATCTGTTTCAAATTCTGTCACTTAAACTCGGTCAGTACAATATAATTACTTTCACTCGTTCAGTACAATAATTCACTTTAAATGCGTTCCTCATAATTTATAGACTATAAAAATGAAAAGGATGTAGACGTTGCTTCAATTCCGAACCTTGTAAGTTAGTACGTGGTATTGTATTGAGTGAAGCGTACATCACAGAAGCAGAGATAGCTCCAAAATGCAAAAATAAATGCCGGTGCCAGGAATCGAACCTGGGTCACAACTGCCACAAAGTTGTGTACTGACCACTATACTACACCGGCTTTTCTGAAGGAGAGAAGTGCGGTGCTCGCTAAGAGATGGCACAAGACTTTGCTCCATCTAAATGGAGATGATTGTCCTATGGATTTCTGTGAGTGCAATCTTAACGAACAATGTTTCTACCTGTAAAGACGCTAACTAGGGTAATCCACCTCAAGCATCACTTAATTTGGTAGACGATTGAAATGCTAGACGACGGAGAATATCCCAACTTCGACGATTCGAATAGTCGAGAGAAATGTGTATGCTGATTCGTCTTCGATAGTTGCAACCAGTAAGCGAATATTTCACTGAACAGCAATAGGAATGTAAAAAAAGACTATATCTCTACACTTGCAGCCGTTCTCTTTGTGAAACACCTTCTATTGTGTTGGAGAACACTATTGTGATGGCCAGCGCCGGTAGCCCATCTGTTTGTTAGTGATATGCTTGGAACGATCGATTTTGGAGCTTTTGCTTTTGTGCTAATGTTGATGCTTAAGGCTAACCAAAAAATCAAAACAAATGATCCCGGTAATTCCCACGGCCGCGTTAGGGGGGAAGGTCGCTAGAAATTACCGATGGCCCCGCGAAGACTACCACGAGAGCCCGAAAAGTATTACCGTAAGTCAAAAAATCGCGCTACGAATCAGAATCTTTAGCACCGTGATACGCGGACCAATACGTCCAACACCCCTTTCCTTATCTCAAGCACGAAGCCGACTTTCGTTAAACCAAGCAGATGGACACGTCAGACTTTGAAGAAGCTCCTCGAGCTAGAAGCAAAATGAATCCTTTATACAACCCGGACAGATCGATGCCCCTCGATACGAGTATCAACAATTCATACAACTCGTCACTAAGCACGCCTATCAAGAGGATCCAACACTTAAACATCAACTCTCCACACAACACATCGTCACTATACCCCAGTTTGGACGACATCGTAGTAGATCGCTCATCGATGGACGAGCTGCAACAGATCACCCTGACCATGGTGAGTAAAGGGTACTCACAGCGACTCACCAACAACGTGTTGAGCGAGTTAAATTCTCGAGCCAGTGAGATATCAGGTCTTATAAGGTCTCCCCCTCCGGCCTCCTCCTCAAATCTAAACTACAACGGCCAGAAACCTCAGCATAAAAGATATAGTGGAGTTCACAAGACTCGGTTTAGCAAAATGGATCTGATACAAAGCCATTATTCGGTCAAGCCTACCGATCTGCTTCAAAAAAGCTTCTCGGCGAAACCCAAGGATCTCGATAACTCACTTTCAAAACGAAGGAGAACCCTTAACACGGAGGAAATCTTGCCTACCTACTCATCCACATTTACAGTACAACAGTCCAGTCCAATCCGGAAAATTTCACCCTCGAAAAAAGTATTCAACTTGAATGAAATAGTCACTCAAATGCCAGCCCAACCCACCCACATAACCAAGCCTACGATTAAACCAATTCCACCCAGTGCTAAAGTACGATTGTCCTCGTTGGAAATGGCAGGGGTCAAACCCATCTCTCAAGAGATGGCCAACAGAGTCAACTCAGAAATGACTGCGAAAGTAGAAAGAAAGAGCCTGGTGCCGAGATTGAACCTGGGTCTCTCCAAGTCACAGTCCAGTCATCGCCTAGTGAGAAGTGAAAGCAGAAATAGGGACTTTGTCAAGCCCGAACTGCGGTCTTCTGAGAGGAAAGTTTCGGGAGAGAAGGTGGAAAGAACTATGCTTTACATGCGGCCCACTATCTCTTCTCTGAGAAAATCGGTGAACAGTGACCTTGATAAACTTAGGAAGAGATGAATCCCATGTACAGTACGAGGCCCAAATATCAGGGCCACCGCTTGATTGATTATAGCTTCCGATGAGAAGAGAGATTTTGAAGGCAACGTCGCCCCTTTATCCCTGAACTCCAAATTTATGCCCCAAAGAGTGCCAATCTTAAACAAGAGCACTAAAACAAAATTACTTCGACTAAGTCAATAATACCAAAAACAGAATAGAAAGGGCCACCAAGAAGTTTGGAAAGTATCTGGAAATATGGGAAACTAGTGGCGTTGGTATAACCACAGGTGGTGCAACCCAGGATACGCTCGGCCCACAATACGGCTGACTTCGCACCCACTGGAGATGTTGCAAATGATTGCAAAAAAAAACGTAACCACAAAGTCTTGAGAGGGTGGAGTCTGGAATTAAGTAACTCCAATACCAGGACACTAATCTGGGATACTAAGTTCTACATTAGAGCTATTGTTTATGTTGGTACGATCAAAATACCCGAAAGAGTGTCTGGATGCTTATTTTCAACCTACACTGTGGAAACAAACGTAACATATTTCAATATACTAGAGAGAAAATCTCGAATCTCGTCTAGAAGATGTTTCCTTGAATCTTGATGTCACCACCAATGCTAAGGTATTGAGCACCTTCCCACTTTGCACCAGGTTGCAAGTTGACAAAGTCACCAACATGACCAGGCTCAATACACAACATCTTCTTATAGCCCGATTTTGGTTGGAAATCGGCCATACCTGCACTCTTGTCGATCCATGGGTTCCAAACAACAGCGTCGGGCAAGTTGATTCTCTCAACGTTAATTAAAACCTTACCTAATTCAACAACTTGTAAAGTAGTGTTTGTAGGAACCTTCTTGTAGATACGGTCAAACTCTTCGTGGAAAGAGACCATTGGGGCCTTTTCGACGTAGTCGGTCTTGAGCAATTGATCTCTGCATTGTTGGTCGATCAAGTTGGTGACCAAGACGTCGGTGATGTCAGGAACAGCAAGGTAGGTGTGGAACAACCAATTGAAGTCAAAGGCTTCCTTACCTGTGTTTTCAACGGCAATGCTGGTGTTCAAGGACTTGTCATCCAAGGTGACCAGCAAGATGAGGGTGAAGTCGTACTTGCCTTCTCCCCATAACTTGAGGGACTCCGGAGCAACTTGTTCCGGACCAAGGCCAAACTGGACAGTCAAAGGAGACTCGGTGGTTTGGCCCAAGAACTCCCATTCGGAGTTTCTGGCAAACCCGTGCTGTGGCAATGGGTGGGTAGGATGGGACTCGTCCTGGTTCTTTCCAAAAACAGGGAACACAAGAGGAATACCACCTCTGACTGCCTTGGAACCGTCCAAGATTGCTCCTTCAGAAAGCCAAAGTCTTTCCACACCTTTGTTCTTCCAAGAAAGAACGTTGGCACCGTGCTTGAGAATGGTCACACTGGTGCTTGGGTCGTTGGGGAGGGTTAAGGTAACTTGAGTTTCGGTTTCGTCAATCATGTTGGTTGGTCAAAAAGAACAGTCACGTGTACTTTTTCGCGTTCAAAGTGGTTGCTGGAAGATCACGGCACGTGGCTTCAATCACCTGTTGCCCTGGCCAGAGGATATGGCTGCTTTGGTGACACTTCTTCGGTGGTGTTGTAACAACATGATTAGTGATTTAGACAAATGGCACTGCTGCTTGTTAAAGGTCTTTGCCTTTTGGATGCTCTTCGCCGCATCCACTTTGCAGCCAAGCTTCTCTACATGGTTCGTGACGAAGAAGAGGACGCTGGGAAGATCCCATCAAAAAGAAACTTTATGGAAAATGCAATCAGTTCTTAAAGGGATCTTCGGAGTTATTGATAGAAAATGTTCACTTTTAAGGTTATTGCGTACCGAAGCAAGGCACCACGATTTGAAAAATCATGTCTGATTTGGGGAAGCTGCCTGACAAGACCCCCTGTTCAGCAGATAAAACACCCTAAGATACAATGGGGGTTGTGCACATAGCCGCCAGCTCCGCAACCCAGCTTTCACGCCGGTCATCTAGTCATCAAGTGGCTGACCGTTAGGCTGCGAAAAAGGTGTTGCAGTGTCAACAAGGCAGTCGCTCCACAGCAGCGTTGCAGAGATTGTGATGACAGGGGCCAAAAAGCTTGACAACTTTGAAAAACGACTCAGAATAGGGGTAATGCACAGTGAGTAAAGTAGGTTCTAAGCAGCAGAGAAGACGAGCATGGAATGGCCTTCGGTTACGCAGAGTGAAGAGCAGCAAGGTCCCGCACTGGCATCTGTCTCTCCGACAGTACTCGTACATCCTGTCAAACAGAGAGTGGCAGGGGGTTGACATCTGTTTGAAACTCAGTTTCCAGAAACAATAGAGCTGAAAAGTCTTGGTTTAATTACCTGGTGCTGCCTCTCTCGCCCCGTTTGCAGCAGAGATCCTCAATTATAATTGATGCGCAGCCAAACAGGAGGTTGCATCAGACAGACACTGGCGCCACGTGCAGACAGTGTCGGAGCAAGCTCGACAGGAGCTTCTCGGCGGTGGGTGTCTACGCCTTGTCAAAGTTCTCATCACGTCAAATCTCCGGCGCCCCGTCTTTCGAGCTCTAGGCAGCCCTGGCAAAAGGCTCTTTTCTTTTCCGAGTGTTCGCCGAGAGTGCTTGAAAAACCGTGGCTGGGCACGTCTGGGCTGTGAGTTGGGCACGCTCCCAGAACGGACAAACAAAGGCAACTTCTCCAAGCACTCCCCAGGAACCTCATTTTCCTCTAACCGTGGTTCCCTTAATCTAGTAAACCTGTCCAGTAGCGCCTGGAGTGAAGGCGATGGCAGGGTGAAAGATACTTAAAACGGAATCCCCAGATACCCCAGTGCTCACACTTACAATAGGAGAGAGGTACACACCACTTTTTCCAGCCCTCCCTCAGCGCACATTGAAGGCCGGATTCCTCCATCACCAAGACGGCGTGTGGAACCGACGACTCCACAGGTTGCCGGATGACTGTCACGCCCTTGTTCCGGCCTGGTGCCTATATCCGAAGCCCCTTTACCACTCTGGTTTCCTTGATTACGCTTTCGGATGCGGCGGAACTCCCGTGTCATTCCATTCTCCTGACGCTCACGTTACTACTATCAACACTCGCTCCACAATGAGATGAGCTTGCTTTCCGACATGATAGGACGGTACCCTAGCGATCCGGTAGCATTCCCCGTGTCATACGACGTAGAATTGCCCTCGTAGAAGTCCTGGTTTGGCCAAACTTAGAAAGGTTTCGTAATCATATTGTTTCATCTCCTATCCATTACATCCTAAAATCACAGCAAACAAAAACTTTTAGCGATCCATTTTTTTTTTTATTTTTCTTTTTTGTATATAACATCTTTTTTCTTAAAAACAGACCCACAAACTACAACCAATGATGTCCACGATACTACAGAGTAAAGTGGTATCTAAACCTTATCAGCTATTCTACTTCTACTTTCTACTGGAGAAGGACCCGCAGAGCGAGGTTGGGGACTTGAACTTTAGCACAGACGTGAGGAGCAACATTGAGAAGTTCAAGAAACATGAGTGGACGTTGGCTGAAGTGACACACTATGGGTTTCTTACAAGCATCATACTATTTGTGTATGTGATATTTCCGGCCTCGTGGATGATCAAGACGTTGATCTTGACCGCCTTCACTAGTTGCTTTTTAATTCCCTTGACTAGTCAGTTCTTTTTGCATGCTTTACCAATCTTCACTTGGTTGGCCCTTTACTTCAGTGCCGGCAAGATTCCTCACCTGTGGAAGCCTCCTATCCTGGTCAAGGTGTTACCTGCTATGGAAACCATCATGTATGGCGACAATTTGTCGAATGTGTTGGCCACCGTCACAACCCCTATGTTGGACATTATTGCATGGATCCCGTATGGGGTGGTGCATTTCAGCTCCCCATTTATCGTTGCCATCTTCATCTTCCTTTTTGCTCCTCCAACCGCTCTTAGATCCTTTGGGTTTGCTTTTGGATACATGAACTTGATTGGAGTTTTGATCCAGATTTTATTCCCTGCTGCCCCTCCTTGGTATAAAAACTTGCATGGCTTAGAACCTGCCAACTATACAATGCACGGTTCTCCAGGAGGTTTAGGAAGAATCGACGAGTTGTTTGGTGTCGACATGTACACCACCAACTTTGCTAACTCGCCCGTCATTTTCGGTGCTTTTCCCCTGTTGCACTCGGGCTGTGCTGTTATGGACGTTTTATTTTTGTCCTATGTGTTTCCAAAGTACAGGGTTGTCTGGTGGAGTTACGCCACATGGCTCTGGTGGTCAACCATGTACTTGACACACCACTATTTTATTGACTTGATTGGTGGCGCCGTCTTGTCCTTTGTGGTATTTGAATATACCAAGTTTAAACATTTACCTGTTCTTGATACCAAAAAGTTTTGCCGTTGGTCTTATTCCCTGGTCACAATGTTTGATATTGCTGGTTCAGACCCTTTACCCAGGTATTCGACCGTTAGTCAAGACTTAGAAAACTTCTCCACCGTCGTGGACTTTGAGATGGCCAACATCAGGTCCAGACAAGGGTCCCGTGTCGCCCCAATCGTTTCTTTGGGCATTCCAAACTCCGATGATGAGGTGTCATCATTGGAAAACAGCTCGACCCCTCTGGTCTTTGACGGCGAAGGTGAGAATAATCAGATTAGTACTACTACCTCCACTATCTCCTTGGAGGATGCAAATGATTTGTATGAGATACCCAGCAAGCCTAAATCAAAAGTTAGATAATCAGATCTGAGTTCTGAAAGCATTAATACAAACCTTCCAACTTGCTGGGAAATTTAATAAATAATGGGTGGGAATATAACGACTTCCAATATTGACAAAGTAGACACTGGAAGCAGTGTAGAGTAATCGCGTAGAAGTCACTGGAAAGGGAGAGTGGTTTAGCCTGGTAGCCGGATATGGAACAAATCCCAACTTGTTTTGAGTGGAGTATGGATGAAGATAACTGGGGTCTTCCCAATAGGTTCGTCTCATGTTGTCTGTGGCAAGTCTTTGCTTGCAAGTTTTCACTTGTTAAGTGGTCTCTTCTCTTGCTATGCTAGCTCTAGGGTGAGCCATTCAAACTAAGATCTTTTGGGCTTCTTAGTGTTGCAATTATCCCTTGTTTCAAGCGCTGCTTGCAAAACTGAGTGTTGCTAACTTTTTTGCAGCAATACATGCATGAGCTAGTTTAACTTACCACCTTATTCTGATTTTCTCCAACAAACCTTAGCAATAACCTAGGAGGCTATATGCATGTTTACAGTGTGTTTCTAGGCTGTTTACTGAAAACGCATTAACCGATATTACGATAAAGGTCCAACTGAGTCGCCTGGCGAGGTATACCACCAGTTCACAATTTTGGATCATTTAGGTCAAAAAAGAACAAAATTAGACCAAACCCCAGATAGGACTACATGTAGTGGGCTTTCTCACTTGTAACACATACTTGAGTCAGAGACAATCTGTTATAGTACCTAACCAATAAGTTTGAAAGAGAAAAATGATAGTTTTCTGGAAGAAGGTTTACTTTGGACTTCCAATGTTAGAGCCAGTGTTGAAGTCAATGTGTGACCAAACATCTTGGTCTTACCTCTTTCTCGCTGTGGTTTGTTGTGGTGTACTATGGCACGTTGTCAAACAAGTCAAGACACTAGGTTGCACAACTTCCTGGAGGTCACCGGTGTTTGCTTGTAACATTCAAAGGTGGCCTTCACTCCAGTAGAACGTTTCTGAATCCCGAGGAATGTTTACTCTGTCTTTCTAATGATTAATCTGATATGCTGGGCCATTTGACATGCTGCACCATTTGATATGCTGCACTTGGTGTCTTTCAAGCATTTTCATTTGTTCCCATACACCTTGCAACATCGTTCTCGCACCAACTAAACCAAGGTCAAGTTGGGTGGAATATCCAGGGTTTCCGTTCCAAAATGCAAGAATCTCGTAGAAGATCCATTGCAATTCCACACACAAGTGGCAATTCTAGGTGAATTACAATTGCCTTTTATGAAATTTCCGCTGAAAACGTTTTCGTGGGATTTTGTGGGGATTGCCTTACAAGGCACAAAGTAATTTGGCGTCAGCAGCCGGCACCCAGGATCCACCGCCACGGTTTTCCTCGAATTGCACAATCCACCCAGCCAGAGGGCTATCTGCTGTACTAACCAGCAACTGTTTCCAATGGCCACGACGCCATGTATTCACTGCGTCCCGGGATCTACAATTTGCAACTAGAGCCTGACTGGTGCATTTCGAAAAACTTGCTCCACTTCTGCAGTCTGCCTGACCTGCTCAGGCGGAAATGCAGTTCCCAAACCAGCCGTAAACAAAACGTTCGATTCAAAATATGGTGGGTGATGTGCATATCCACACAAGCAGCAGCCTATTACCGGTACCTTTTTCTACTCCTTTTCCAGTGTTCCAAACAACAATAAACACCCGAAAATGTCTGCAGTAATCCTGCAATGATAGCCAGCCAGAGCATGTTAACAATAGCACCAATCAGCACCGGAAAACGTGGCCAAGGTGTAATTAGACAAGTCTGGGGAAACAGCAGCATTCTGAATCGTGGAGTTCTTGTCCGAAAGTTCGAACCTTCTGCTTCTTCCCCAGATCGACTCCTCTTAAAGCTTCCTTGTTAGCACCACCTGCAGCCAAGTTGCACCATTTGGGGTGTTGACTTTCGAAAACACGGAAATACGAGTTTCCCGCAAGGGTGACCCTACTCAGCAGCAGACCAACGTACCTTTCGACGTCCATCGTGACGTGCATTACAATTGGATCTCCTCGAGGTGCACACAACGCGAGGCATAGCTTCGCCCAAAGAAGGTCCCCACACGTGGAGTGGATCTGCAATTGTTGCAAAAGTGTGTAAGTCTGGCGGATCTGAACCAGCATCTACTAGCTGGCCTGCCAGCGAACACGTGTGAAGCGCCTCGTAAATGCCGGCGACAAAGATGTTTACTTGCAACTTTGTGCGGTATGCGTTTCATGCTGAGGGAATTCTTCTCTAGGAGAACCCGTTGGTCGATTTGATTTCCTCTGGTCCTCCAGCACCATGGTGCCCGATCCTTACAACAATACCTCCGAGAAAGGGCCGTCAAAGTCCTTCTTTCTTGCTGTCTCTCTTTGTTTCGTGGGTCTTGTTGTCCTCGGAGAAGCTACAATAATCAATGCCTCCTTTTAAGCTTCCTTCCATGCACCTCCGATCGCGTCCCATTACTCCTCACCTGCCACCTTTTTTTGCTCAAATAATATTATTTTGCAGACACTCACACATCTTCGAATTGCTGCAACAATATATGCTAAGGCTTGTCAGGTTTCAGAAATGGATAAATAGAGGGGCCCAATCCACTTTTCTGTCCTCATCTTTTCACAAACTAAAAGTCGCTCGCTATGTTGTTCAAGTCTTCTGCATTCATTGCTCTTATTTCTGCCGTTTTGGCTGCTGTTCCTTCCCCAGACGAATCTTTCAAGTTGTCTGTTGTTGGTGATGATGTTATTGGCCATGTCACCTTTGATGACCAAGGGTACTTGAGTGTTGGTACCGGTGGTGACGATCTCTTCTTCAAGGTTGGTGACGGTGTTTTGTCCACCTCTGGTGCTAAGCTTACCTCCACTCAAAATGGTATCAACCGTATTCTCGGTAAGAGCACCAACTTCTTTGTCTCCGACGATGGTAACTTGAACGGTTTCCTTCTTGGTGACACCGAGGCTTTCTACATTGCTCCAGAAGCTGACGGAACTGGTTACAGAATCTACGAAAGCAAGCCAGACAACGCCACCGAAGTCAAGTTGAGTGTTGACCTTGCTCCAGCCCCAGAACCAACCCCATACTCCAACACCACCTCCACCTCCTACACCACCTACACCTCTGAGACCACTGTCACCGTCACCTCCTGTGACTCTGACGTCCCAGACTGTCCTGCCAGAACCACCGTCATCTCCACCACCGTGACCACCGTGTGCCCAGAGTCCGACGTCACCACCGAGCCAACCCCAGCTCCAACCTCCCCAGCTCCAGAACCACAACCAGAATCCACTTCTTCTGAAGAACCACCTGCTTCTTTCTCTTCTTACGAAGGTGCTGCCGCTAAGTACGGTGCCGGTGCTGTCGCCTTGGTTGCCGGTGCTGCTGCCTTATTGGTTTAAAGTGCTCAGGTTAGCCAGCTTTGTATTCTTATAGCTTTTCGAATGTTTTCAGTTTTATTTTAAAGAAGTGTAGAAATTACGGAACTTGTTTATTTAGTTGCTAAGTACGTGATGCCTGCCAGCATTCCCTTGAAAGTAACTCCAACAAGCACTCCCTTGAAAGCACTCCCAACAAGCACTCCCTTGAAAGCATTCCCAACTAGCAGCGCCTGTGCTTGCAATTAAATCAGGCTTGCAGATTTACGAGCGGCACGCATTAGCCAGGCTTGGTGGCTGTTTCAGAAACGTTTTGTGAAAAGGGGGTGGGCGTGAGATGCTCTGTAGCGACCCTAGTGGTTCTTTACGCTGTTGGTGACAGACCTGTTGCAAGCGCTTGCTCCAACCCTATGGTCGCGTCTCCTATCCACCCGAGTTTGTTTACAATTCAACAATTCACGACTTCCAGCTACCACACGTGTTGGTAGCGTGTCTTGGCGGGGCTAGTTCACAACTGTGCCTACAGGTAGGCTGGTTGTTGTGTGTAGCCAGTCGATCGCCATTTCCTATTTGAGCGGCTGCAGCACCTATTTCTAGACGTGCATTGCATAGCAGCCCCAATTATTCCAAAAAAAGAACAATAATTTGTGGAGGCGCGTCACGTGTCTTACAGGGACACTTTGTGGTTGATAATTTTAGTGAATTAAACTTTTGTGTTGAGATTGACAATCAAAAAGGACGTATTGGACGTCTGTCCAACCACCAATTAGATGCATTGAAGTCGATGACGACACCACCCCCCATAAGAAAGGACCACCCACATTGAGCTTTGTTGGATACATTGGTTCTATCAATCAAAGGAACTTGCAATTGTTTGTGTACGTTCATGTACTGAAGAAAGGTGGCTCAAGGCCGACCTGGAAGGGTTGGCGACTTAAATCCTAGTTTGTGCAGCAGCACAATAGCAGTTAAAGGGACGGTGCAGAGTAGCCACACGTAGTTGGTGCCTAGTACACCGTTTGCTACTTGTTGAGCATCTCACTGTGTTTGGGTGTGTTCAGGCTTGAGCTAGTCGCCATACATGTAAAGTAGCGTGATGGCAAAAAGTGGGCCACCTACCGTCTCGCCTACAATCACCCGAAAGAAGAACTAGTTTGAATTTTAGTTAAAAGTGACATTGACGTGCAACGGGTTTGTCGACCAATTGGGGTCCTTTCCCCTAGAATGAGCTCGTCTCGAGCAGACTGGCTAGAGACCACACCAATTGAGCAGAAACTTAGCGCACAATATGGCTTGACGTCTGATATATACCCGTTTGGGCTGCTGGCGAGGACAATGCTCATCAAAGCACGACAATAGGGGACACCATGCAGAGCACTTTAGTGTGTGCATGCTCGACAAGGACGCAAGGCAACCCTTGGCGTCGGCCGGTTATGGTCCGCCTATTGTGCTTACCGTCCCGCCAGTTCTCTACAAACTCACCTTGGTCGATTTTAAGACCAATGACCATCAAGTAAGGCGGTTCCATGACAAATTTCCGTCAGTTCCGATTTTTGGACTGGTCATATGTGGCCTGGAGATGCTCCTGTGAAACTTTTGCAACAAAAAAATGATTTATCCTTCAGGTTGTCTTTCACAGATAGATGGATAGACCAATAAAAAAGGGTCACAACAAGGGTTAGAAAAGCTCACAACGGTGTAACGTGAGCAAGGAAGACCATAGTATGAACGCAGTGAAGAAGTTACCTAAAAACGGGCCAAACACAAGTCATATAGCAGAAGCACAGTGCTCCTTTGGCAAAAGTGACAGGTGGCCAGCCAAAGTTTTTGCTGCTTGTGTCAAACACTACGTAACACTTGACTGGCTATGCAACTGTTGCATAACATCTACCACCTACCAGTTGCCCTTGTACACGTTATCCCTTGAGCCTCTGGGTTGGGAAGCCTGTCCCTCCCATACAACACGCAAAAAAAAAAATGAGACCTGCACCTGCAGTAATATCAACTGATTTAGATGGTAAAGAGGGTGCGAAGTGACAAAGATGCCTGTCACTCCAGGAGTAGTGAGCAAATAAGTTGTGGGATCTTCCGTACAATTGCGCAGCTCAATTATGTCACTAGTCGAGTACCCCTAGACAACGCAAGCAATCTGGAATTAACAGGCAGCTTGCTGGCCTGCCAACACTGCTTGTGCAGTCCCCACTACTCGACATTATAGGTGACACTCGGTTGTTCCAATAGCGCCAATTGTGCTTTTACGAACGGCGTTAAAGTCAAAGTTGATTGCTTGCATAAACGACGAGATCAAAGACTCGGCCGACACTCCCCCTTGACCCCGGGACTCTTGGTTGCAGTCTAGCTCGATCTGTTTCAGTGGTACGAGCCCGTCCCGCTCGAGCCGCGTGCCTGCTAGTCACAATCTCAACTTGACCGTCAACCCGCGCATACGACATGACAGGCCACCGGACCAAAAGGACCAAACACACAAAGTCACACTGGTTGCTTTGGCTTTGACGCTTGCTTGGAGCACTTGCAGCAGGAGTCGGGCGATCCCTCTCGCACCGCCACCCTCACCCTCCCCTCGTTGACCTGATTTGCTTTTCCCTACCAAACTTTAATCCTTTCGCGGAGCTACCCGATTGTGATTTACACTTTGTTTCCGGGCTTCATGACGTTTCTTCCAATCCGACCTGACCAGGCTATTGTTCGTCATGTTTGCCTCCGTGCCCACCCATCAGGCACTAGCATCAAGCTCGGTCACCCAGTAGTCAAGCGCGACAGAGAAAAAGAAGATCCATGGGTCTTCCTAAGCCCCTGCACCTTTTTCCCTACTTCTAAATTGTGTCCCGTGTGTGTTGCTTGCACAGATTCCAGTGTTCTTTTTTTTCCTTTGGGTTCCTCAGGCTGTGCCTTTTCATCGCGAGAAAAATTGTCTCCAAATATAACCTTTACCAAATATATCCGTCAAAGATTCGTCAACCGTTCATCTGGTCATCATGACGAAAAAGTGGGCTCTCTTCATACTATCTCTCAGCATTGTCCTTGCTGCAGAGATACGACCGGAACCAAATGCTCCTCGAAGACTCCACGCCGACATTAGTGGGAAACACAACCAAGCGGATGAATTCACATCCCTTCAAATACTCACCCAACGAATCTTGGCCACATCCTCCCTGTGTGCCTCGATAGCCTTCTGTATATGTGGGATCTACTCATTTCTTGCTATCGACCCGGCAAGGTTGGTGTTTAGACATCAATTAATCTCGTTCCTTTTGTTCTTTGATTTGTTGAAGGCTATCGTCTTATTATTATATCCAACAAGAGTTTTATCTTATTCAACTGCATACTACAACGACAACTTTTGTCAGATTGTGGGATTCTTCACCGCCACTGCCATCGAGGGCGCTGACTTTGCCATCTTGGCCTTTGCCGTTCACACATACTTGTTGATTTTCAAACCAAGGTTGACGACAACAGTCAAGAACTCAACCAGAACCGAGGGCGGTCTTTACAAATACCGATATTATGTTTACGGCTTGTCACTTTTGATACCGCTAGTATTGGCTGCCTTGGCTTTTATTAACAAGTCTGGGTACACCTCACTTGTTTGTTGGTGTTATTTACCCGAACAACCAATTTGGTACCGTCTAGTTTTAAGTTGGGTTCCAAGATGGTCGATAGTGGTGGCTATCATTGTCATCTACAGTTTTATTTATTTCCATGTCATTCAAGAATTCAAGATGTTGGGAGGGGTTTTTAAGACTATCCAACATCCAAAGACAGAAAACGAGGTCAAGCCCTCCTTCTTTCTGGCCCTTCTTTTCTTTTTGAAAGACGTTCGAGACTACTTGATCCCAAAGTGGACTCTTCCGGAAACATTTGAAAAAAATGACATGGATGAATCGGTAGACACGGCACAAATGGCCAGTTCTATCCCCAGTGACGAATTAATGAAAGACTCGGAAATCAAGCAACAGAATTTGGAAAAGTTTAGGAAAAGACAAAAGATTATAGAGAAACAAATGAAATCCATTTTTATTTATCCATTTGCATACTGTTTTATTTGGTTGTTTCCATTCATGTTATATGTGACGCAGATCAATTATGAGGAAAACCACCATCCAATCTACTGGTTGAATTGCATGGGGGCTTTCATGCAGCCCTTCAACGGGGTTGTTGATACCCTTGTTTTTTTGTACAGAGAACAACCTTGGAAATACACCATTTTAAAGAACTTTGAAAGAGACCACGCCATCAGATTAGAAAACATCATAGCCACCGGGATCGACGAGGAGTCGTTTGCCTCACCTGACACTTCTTATTTGTCTCTAGGAGAGGAAGTCTACCCCGGTTGGAGACAATGGCTTAGCTTTTTTAGGCTACCATTATTTATTTTACCAAACGAGTACAATATCGCAAAGTTTCAAAGCAGGTACTTTGAAGAACGCCATTTTAATTCAAAAGCAGAAAAGGTAACAAAGGTCCTAGATCACAGGTCTGCTAGAGGGTCTCAAGGCAACTTCCGCAAGGATATACGCGTTGACGAACTAGACCCTGTCCTGCCCATCAGTGCTGGCACTGAACTTCATGATTTCTCCGATGTTCTCAGAGGCGCTGATGACGAAGAAAATGATTTCAGAAGTAACTTGGAAAAGTTTTCTTTTAAGGACAAGAGAAGGACGTCTTTGGGTCCTACCAATTCTTTCATATCTGCCTCTTCCTCTCAAAGGAGAGGTAGTGTTTTTACTCAGCAGTCGGGTCCTTCTAGAAACTCGGTGAGTGACAAGAAGAGATTGTCAAAGGCTGCAATTAGGATGACTCCAATGAAAAACCCTGAAGAAGATGAGGGCGAGATGGACTTTATGTCTTTCTTGAAGTCTTGATGAAGTACAATGTACGGTCCGGCCAACGAGCTGTACCCAAATTATCAAAGAGACGTAGCTCAGCTGAGCTCCACCGCAACTAATTTCAAATACGGCTGTTGCAGCGAACTGAGCTACCTAAAATTATAATAATACATTTTAATTATCTATGTAGATTACAGCAGTAGTTCCGATAAAGTTGGAGTATATGGGCAAGCACATGTACCAACTAAGTTTCGGTCCTATAAAACGAACTTGGCAACCCTCCTGGGTCGAGCCAAGATAAATTAATAATACAACAATGAAAAATACCCAGATTAGAAGTTAATTGGAAAATGCAAGACCAGTAACGTGGCCAGAATTGAGGTAATTAAGAAGGTCACAAGTGCTCGTCATCCACCTTCTTGCCCACTTCCTCCATGTATCTCTTCAACTGCACGTTCAACCTTGCCATTTTCAGCTCGACACTCCGCACATCGTTCTCATAGTCAACCTTCATTCTGGTAATACCTGCCTCTATCTCTGTTACCATCTTCTTCTTTTCGTTGTATTCCACTTCCTTCACCTTTCTTTCTTCAACCAACTTGGCGTAGTCGCTTCTAAAGTCAGCCAACTGCTGTTGAGACTTTGCACTCTTGTCTTCAGCTTGGGCTCTCAATTTTTCTATCTTCTCCTGTGTGGTTGCCACTTGTCTCTGTAAGAGCTTCGTCTGTCTTGAAAGATCTTTCAGTTGTAAGTTCAACTGTTCAAGGACTTCTTGAGTTGATATTAATTTTGCTTGGGAGTCACGCTCTCGAGCCAAGTCGTTGGACACCTCCTCTATGATGCGGAATAAAAGCTTCAATTCGTTCTCCACAGTTTGAATGGAATCTATAGTTATCAAAAGATTGGAGTCACGGGCAGTTATTTGATTTGTGGATGCTATCAATTCGCCTAATTGGCCCTTTAAGTCTTCAATAATCTTTTGCAATACCGGTATATCTGTTTCTGCATACAGTTTGTAGGTTTCTATCTGCCTGTTTGCCTCGTATATCAAATATTGGATATCATCCCATTTCTCGACTAATCTTGCCTTTTCCTCTCTGTATTGGGTGTGCTTTAAAGTAAGGACCTCTTGAGCTTTCTCGAGCTTCTTCAATTCGGACTCCAACTTGGAGTTGTACGCGTTTACTTGCTTTAAAGTGGACTTCTGGTCAGAGCCTTCTCCTTCTATTTTGGCTTTCAAGTCTTGGAGTTGATCCTTGATGTTGGAATTATCTTGTTGGGCCTTCTTGAGCTTTTCAATCAGGGCCTCCGAGTCAATCACCAATGGTTCACATTCGGCAGAGTGCTCTTCTCGGAATCTGGCAAAATTAATGACTGCCGAAAGAATTCTTCTTATTCTTGGTGGTTCCGGACGTACAATATCCATCAATGTAAGGTCATAGATCCCACAACCTTGCAAGAACTTGTTGGCTGCCCGATGAAGTGCAATCAAGTTGAACGTAGAAGTCGTGTCTTCCAAGTCTTCGTCGGGGTTTGTGTCCTTCCTTACCCTCTTATAGAGAGTATCAAGTGACAAACCCATGAAGGTATCTAGAAACAGCTCAAATAATGCTCTAATGTATTGGCTGGTGGGTCTAGACACCAAGTCTTCTGTAGCGATGAAATCACAACTTTGCAAACAAATGGTTATTTCTTTCAGATCAAGAAGCGGAAACGCGTCGTGGGCTATGTTCCCACGACGGTTGCTTCCATTTGGAATGGAGTTGAACGTGAGGGACGAGCCAGTTCGGTAGATGGAACTGAGTCGTGACATACGTAAATAAACAAATGCGGATTGTTTGTTATTATGTTTGGTGCGGAATATTTTGTTGCGACTTGCCCTCAAGTGAAGTCTGTCTGTCTGCTGCTGCTCTCATTAAATGGGATACCTCACAGAATAGGAAGCTAGAACTTTGGCAGATATTTCTTCAGAATCAGGAGACTATTGGCAAATAATTGGGAGTGTTTTTGGTGCGCTGGCAAGTCTTGCACCAATTTCTTAACTGTTCACCTAATTTCGTAAACTAACTAGCTTCAAAAAAGGGAGAATTTAATAAAGGTCTCGATTCAAGCGTTATAAAAGTTACAGGAGGCTCTTTCGTAAAGGTTGGGAGTTTTTGAGAAAGAAGTTGGGCTTTCAGATCCTTGTTTGTTTTCTGCTGACCGTCTTTGAAGTAAAAGTGGTAAGCACAATTTTTGTAGTTTTGCTGCAAAAAAAGAGAACTTCGGCTCTTAAGGGAAGCTGCTACCAAATAGCGGACTAACAAAAGCGCTAATTATTGGAAGTAGGAGCTGCACAGACGAATGGAAGTTGAACTTTGTATCTTTTGTAAACATTTTCTTCCTCTTGATTTAGCTTGCTCAATTCACAACCACTACTCTAGTATCTACAATCCCAATATAGCTTTGTACAATTATCTACTTCTCTATTCGTTAGCACGTCACATATGCATTTAAACTCTCTCAGCAGTCCAGATAGCACCCTTACACACCAATTTGATAGCTTCCGTCAACAAAATATAAGGAACAGCCTTCTCAGCGTCGTGTTTTATAGCTGTATCTAAGTGTTCCAACTCTTGATCCCTAAAGGTCGAGATAAACTCTTTCAACTCAGTCAACTCTGGGGAGTTTTCAATTTTGTAGTTGATTTGTTCTTCGGTAAGCTTTTCACCGGTCTTTTTGTCATAGATAGGCACGTCATATTGGTTCATCAAGACTCTCAACTGTTGGTTGTAGTGGCCCCCAATGACAGTTTCGACAGCAACGGTACAGGCCATTGCAGCCTCCTTACTAAGAAGAGCAGTACCTGCTCCCAAGGCAACAGCACCCACCTTCCAAATTGGGGTGAGAAGAGAGGGTCTGACTCTTCTCTCCACTTGTAATCTGTTGAATGTTTCATGGTGGTGGACTTCTTGGTCCCACATGTGCTGCAAGACTGACTTCAAGTGTGGGTACTTTTCAGCCAAAACCATGTATTGGCCGCGATAGATGAAGTTTGCTCCCAATTCCCCTGCTTGGTCCACACGGATAGTTCTATCGAGGAATGCCTTCTGGGCCTTGGAGAGAGCGCCATATTCCACGTCTTCGGTCTTGTACTCCTTAGGTTGTTCATTCTTGTTAGATTCAGTAAATGCCTTTCCCTTTCTAGCAACGACGGAAGTGGAGAACCTCCGCAATGTGTTGTGGCCAACGCTCCTTTTAATCATGGTGTAGCCTGATCTTTTCAAAAGCGAACCTTTTTTTGCGCTTTTTCCGTATTTATAACTGTTCTGTGGAGTTCCGAGCAAGGAGAAGCAAATCGTATAGCGAGCCGGGTGCACGAGCCAGTGGCATGTTTGAGCAACACACACATTTTAATCTGCACCGTTGACATTCTCTAGGTTCTGAACTTGTAGGAAGTAATAATCTTCATCATGGAAACTCCAATTTCGAAAGGAATTTCCTGGGTATCTCTGGAATTGGTGACGGGTTTGTTGCTGTTGCTGGGTATTTTCAAGTGTTGAAAGAGTCGGTTTGGAACGTCTTTGATCATTAGCCAGTTGACAGGGAAAATGCCCTTCCATCTTTGCTGTTCAATCCAGATGTCGCTGCTTTTGGTGAAGTCAATATTGTCCGTCATTTCGGCAAGTCCGCAGAATTTCCCGCTTGCATTCACCAGGAAAAAGAGGAAAAGCTTTCCACCAGTTCTCTTTAACTCGTTAAATGCCTTGTTAAGTCTGTTGTTTCCCAATTCCGTGGAAGTCCAAATGTTATTCATAAAGCTGGCATTGACATCTAAGATGTTGTAGGACTTGATCACAAAAAACATTGACGATTTGGGAACACTGAAAGTTTCACCTTTGTAGGACTTGAACACCAATTCCTCTGTAAAGTCAGATTTGCTGAACTGGGACGCGCGATTCAACTTGGGGGGAGCAGCAGAGAAACTGTTGGGGGAAGTTGCAGTAGAAGGATAAACATTGGCAATAAAGTTTGGGTTCAGACTAAAGGAAGCTGGCCTGGGAGGCACAGTCGTGTAATGAGAGTCAAGAATGTCTCCCACAAGAACGTTTGCAAACGGCTTAGTGGAAGGAGCAAGGTCCAATTGTGACCCGGTGGACCAGATGCTAATTCCGATGGTCAAGGGAGTGGTAATGATATCCTCAAACTCAGATCCAATTGACTTTATTGCAGAGAGAGACCGGTTGGTGAAGTACCTGGACACAGTTGTAGAATCGGGACTGCTTTCGTTGTCAAACACCGACGAGTCTCTAGTAATAATGCAGCGGTTGTCGTAGTTGGACATAGCTTGCTTCCAATTTCTGTGAATCCCGCCAGTATTTATAGAAATCAGATTTTGCAGCAAAATCTCAGATAACCTGTCAGATTGAACCTGCAAAAAAAAGCAATACCGGACCCATCCACTGCCAAATTATGGAATGAAGTATCCCAAGAACTTTGGAAAGACTGTGGATATAAGCAAGGTATCACTTCCCATAATCAAGGAATGGATCTCCGACACCATTCTTGAACAATTGCCCGATGATGACATTGTTGTCGATTATGCATGCGAACTACTAGAAGCTGGGGAGGACCTGAAACCAGATATCAAACAAATCCATGAGCAAATGAAGGGATTCCTAGGAGATGAGCTGTCGCTAAAGTTTTGCAAGGAATTGTGGAGTTTACTACTTAGTGCACAGGACGACAAGGATGGTATTCCTAAGTCGATTCTTGAGAAGAGGAAGAGCGAGATCAAGACCCGTGAAGAGGAGTCCCAACAACAACCCAGCAAGAAAGAAGAGAAAACGAATGATGAGCATTCACAGAGAAAGAAAACAAATTACAATAGAAGCCAGTATAATGCTAGCAGGAGAGATGTCAGTGAAGAACCAGAAAGAAGAAGTTACGAGAAGTATGATGATAGAAGAGGCAACGGGCATTACGACCAAAGGTATGATAGAAAAAATGATAGAAGAAACACCGGGAGGTACGACAGATTCGACTCCCGTGACTCGTACAACAGACACGGAGGTTCATACCATAATAGAGGCAGAGGTCTGAGGCCTGCCAAAGGTCCACATAACGGTAAAAGTAACGACAGGAGTAGATCTCCTAGTAGGGAGCGGAAATAAATACATATCTCATTGGAATCATGTGTAGACATAAAGGAAGACCAGAAACACTACAAAACACATTTTAGTTGCCAGTATTTACGGTGTTTGCTGTTCCCAGCATCACTAAGGCGTCCTTACATCTGAAAACTTTAAGTGAACATCAAGTAATGTTGGGCCGATAAAGCCCACCGTAAACATGTGGTGGCACAGTAAAACTGCCTACAACCTAGCAGACAGTTACAGCATGCCACCCACAGCATATACAACACATAATGTAGCAAATTCCGGATAGTGGTGAGACGTGGAGCCGCTGGCGATGCCTCTCGCTACCTCTCGCGGGCGGACGGTGGGTCCGCTGCTCGTTCAAATTTCTCACCAAAAAACATGACACACACACCACTATCATGTCAGAGAACAGCCAGGAACAGCATCAACACCATCATCATCACCACCATCACCACCAGCCCCATGCCAACCCTGACACGGTGCATCCGTCGATTGATCCAAATGCCAACCCTGCCAATAGAATTGGTAAGTACCAGATCATTAAGACATTAGGGGAGGGTTCGTTTGGTAAGGTGAAATTGGCTCAACACTTGGTGACAGGTCAGCGAGTGGCCCTTAAGATCATCAACCGTAAGACATTAGCCAAGTCCGACATGCAGGGCCGTATTGAAAGAGAGATCTCGTACCTTCGTTTGTTGAGACATCCACATATTATCAAGTTATACGATGTTATCAAGTCGAGAGATGAAATCATCATGGTTATTGAATACGCCGGAAAGGAATTATTTGACTACATTGTGCAGAGAGGTAAGATGAACGAGAACGAAGGGCGCCGTTTCTTCCAACAGATCATTGCTGCTGTTGAGTACTGCCACAGACACAAGATTGTCCATAGGGATTTGAAGCCAGAAAACCTTTTGTTGGACGACCAACTCAACGTCAAGATTGCAGATTTCGGTTTGTCCAACATCATGACGGACGGGAACTTCTTGAAGACCAGTTGTGGGTCTCCCAACTACGCTGCTCCAGAAGTGATTTCTGGAAAGTTATACGCTGGTCCAGAAGTGGACGTTTGGTCCAGTGGTGTTATTTTGTACGTGATGTTGTGTGGTAGATTACCATTTGACGATGAGTTCATCCCAGCCTTGTTCAAGAAGATCAGTAACGGTGTCTACACATTGCCCAACTACTTGAGTCCTGGGGCCAAGAACTTGTTGACGCGTATGTTGGTTGTCAACCCATTGAACAGAATAACCATACACGAAATAATGGAGGATGAGTGGTTCAAGGTGGGACTCGAGGACTACTTGTTGCGCCCAGACGTGCTGAAGTTGAAGCAAAAGAAGATCGAAATCGACGACGACGTCATTTCTGCCTTGACTATGACCATGGGCTATGACAGAGACGAGATCATCAATGTGATCAACCTTGTCAACTCCAAGGACGGCAAGGACGCTTCGAGCACCCCCGCTTCGACCCACCACACTAACGAGATCCTCGATGCCTACTTGTTGTTGAAGGAAAACAACTCACTTGTGACCGACTTGAAGAAGGCCAAGGGCGCCAAGATAGACTCGTTTTTGCTGTCTTCACCACCACCGCTGACCTTGTTCAACGCAGCAGGAGGAGCCGGGGCCGGAGGAGCAGGAAACAGCGGCGCCCCAGGCGTGCAACAGTCGTTGACGTACCAAACCTTGGCCACGGTGCCAGACTTGTCCACATTGCCCAACTCCACAATTGCAATCTTGCCATCGTCATTACCTTCTATACATCGTGCCTTCATGGCGGAACACACCAACCAGGCTGCCATAAATCCAGTGTCCACCAAGAAGTCCAAGACCAGATGGCATTTCGGTATAAGATCCAGATCGTACCCATTGGACGTGATGGGGGAGATTTATCGTGCATTACAGCTGCTTGGTGCAGAGTGGGCCAGACCGGTCGAGGAAGAATTATGGACAATTAGAGTTAGATGGAAGTACGTTTCCGAGGGCCAGGCCGAGCAAAACGTCCCCAACTTGATGAAGATGGTGATCCAGCTTTTCCAGTTGGAACCAAACAACTACTTGGTGGACTTCAAGTTTGACGGCTGGGAGAAGTTGGACGCAGACGGAAACCCTATCGAGGAGTCCAAGCAAGACGTCGATGAAATGAGCTCCTTCCTGGCTTATCCATTTTTGCATTTGGCAACTAGGTTGATCATGGAGTTGGCTGTCAACAGTCAAAGTGGATAGTGTATATGTTTAAAAAATGTGTAACGAGAGCGTACCATAGGGACCAAAGGAGCCACCACAGCAGCGGAATAGAACCAACATGTGTGGGGTGCAGCAGCATCAGATAGCAAAGCTACGCCCTCACCAGTAACCTCCAGGTTCTGATATGACTGTTAGGGACACTTTCTATAGCTTACTGCTATTGGGACACCTTTTCTACAGCTATTGCACACTACAGCTATTGGGACACATTTTCTATAGATATTGGACATAACTCCTACATCGTCCTACATCCTTGAGGAAATCCAGTACTCCTGCGTAATCATGACACCTCTAACCACAACCACACAATCACTGCAATTCTTGTGGTAACTGCAATTGCAGTCCCCACACTCTTTGCAGCCGTAACTACCGAACAAAACGGCAGGTGATAGGCTGGAGTTAGAGAAGTTCGCTAGTGGGAGAAGATGCGCGCGGCCGGCGCTTCCCTGACCCCCGCTGGGCCACTGGAGTTGTTCCCGCAAACCAAGTGCAATTCTGTCGATAGCTTTGTTATTGTTTTTGAAACGGCAGCGTTGAAATTGTCGGGAGCACGGCCAGCACCGCAGGGAGGCCAGAGTCGAACCTGGACATGTCCAACTTAGGTAAACCACTTTGGTGGATGAAGAAGTACGTAGACTAGGGAAGTTACAGGTGATAGCAGCCCCGTAGCGTAGGCAGAATGGGGCAACTTGACCAGTGGGCTCTGGCACGGTTCCATGTCGCATCAATCAATTTTTCCGTATTGAGAAAACTAAACAAAACATAATCATCATCATCTTCAATGATTAGCCTTGAGATCCAACAGCCGATACATTCGCTCACGTCACCACCGTTGCTGCCCGGGCGCAACATCACGCCGGAACACTCGATCAGATTCCACGAAATCGTCAAGTTAATAGCCAAATCCAAGCGTGCAACGGTGATTACAGGAGCAGGCATTTCCTGTAACGCTGGGATTCCCGACTTTCGCTCGAGCGACGGGCTCTACAACATGGTCAAACTGAAGTATCCGAAGAGCGTGGTGAGAGGACAGGACCTTTTCGACGCTTCTTTGTTCAGAAATGAAGTGTCCCAGGCCATCTTCTGCACGTTTATGGAAGGGTTGTACCAGCTGTCCTTGAAGGCGTGTGCCACAGAAACACACAAGTTCATCAAAACACTCAAGGAGAAGAACAAGCTCTTGCGGTGCTACACGCAGAACATCGACTCGCTAGAAGCGTCGGTCAACTTGAACATGGGCGTCAACCTCGACGACTTCAACGACCAGAAGAAGTTCACGCAGAACTGGCGAAAGGTGGACGTGGTCCAGCTTCACGGCAACTTGCACAAGCTCTCGTGCACCATATGCTTCCAGACTGTCGACTGGAACGAAAAGTACAGGGAACAGTTGGCCAACGGCTTGAACCCAGAGTGCACAAACTGTCAACAAAAGTACACAGAGAGGCTCTACTCGGGCAAGAGAATAACAGGGGGCATTGGCATCTTGAGACCCGACATTGTCTTGTACGGCGAAAACCACCCACAGTCGGAGATCTTGACCCAAGGTTTGAACGTCGACATGCGCTCCAAGCCAGACTTGCTTATTGTCATGGGAACCTCCTTGAAGGTGGACGGAGTGACGAGATTGGTCAAGTCCTTGAGTAAGAACATTAGAGAACACGGAGGCAAGATTGTCTTTGTCAACAAAACACCACTTTCCAAGCAGTGGCAACCCTACTTTGACTACGAGGTGTTGAGCGACTGTGACGTTTTTGTGAAGACCTTGAAGAGAGAGATCCCAGACTTGTTTTTGACACAGGAACAATTAGACTCCAAGAAGTTGAGAAGGGCGCTCATGAAGAGAGAAAAGGAAATCAAGAAGGAGATGGCCAGAGGCATAAAACAAGAAAAGGTGGTCAAGGTGAAACAGGAGCCGGTGGAGGGCATGATCAAGATGGAAACAAAAGAGGTCTTGACTCCTCCTTGTACCCCCACCAAAAAGAGACGACCTGCACTTGTGCGAAACAACGGCGAAGGCTCTGCCATTAGAGGAACAAGCGTGTTTTCCGTCGGCTGCTCGGCCTCCAGTACCCCCAACTCCTCCTCCATATTTCCCTCCCCTGCATCCAGTTTCACTGAACACAAGAAAAGATCCATAAAAGAGGAGCTGGAACACGAAAAAGAGAACATAAAGAGGGTGAAGACAGAACCATAGCGGAATCAGCTTAGCATTATGTATTATAAGACACACATTAGTGTTGGCAGGAATGTAGGACTAGCAAGTAGTTGCAAAAGGTTAGCACATTTTGCACACATTTGCTTGCGAGTTTAGGTGGGTTGTTCCACCAGGTGGGAGTGTAATTTGTATGCCCATCTCAAATCCACCTAAAGTGGCACTTGGAGTAGCAGTAGCGTACTGTTAACACCCGAAGTGTGGGCAGTAAAACAGCAACCAAGAGCTTCCGAGTGCACATGAAAAATGTCCTGCTTTCACGGATTTGAGGCGATACTGCACAACCAAAACAAGGACCACGCCCCCCCAAGACCGGCGCTACCTCTGCTACTACCCACCGGTCCACTTGTTCTTCTCCTCACCGCTTCTTCTCCCCACCTCCTCCACCTCCTCCACCTCCGCTGGTGTGTCTGAGCGGCCGCAAACCCACGTGACGGAATGGGGCTGTATTGTGTCACTGTTTACCCAACGGTCAACGGTCATTCAGCTGGAGGAGGGGGAGGGCCGACGCCGTGGACGGTCCAAGGGAGCTGGCTCAAGACTTCAGCGCTATACGACCGTCCCGTATGTAGTTCTGATTGTCAATTCGTTAACATGATCCCACTGTTCCCAATCAAGACAAGTTTACACGATACGAAACCCTGTTTTTCTTGCTAGCCTAGTGTGACACCAAAACCGCAAGCCTAGAATTAGCCTAGCGAAGCACGCCGTAGCTCGAGCCAGGAACCGCCAAATTTCTCCAGCCGTGCATCTCTAACACCACGTAGGGCCCTTAGCACCTCCAATGACACAAGCTCTTGCAAGTCCTGGTGAAATTGGCGAGTTTGGGGTGGTTGCTCCTCCCCGCCGCCAACGTATCTATATATAAGTGAATTTTGCTGCCGCGATTTCTTTACGTGCAAACCAATGGACCAGTTCTCTTCTCTTCTAGAGAACGTGCTTACGGTAGAGGAGGCGGCACCGTCCGACAAGCCAGCCAGACCCATCTCGGACTCGTTCAAATCATTGAACTACGAATCATGGATAAGTGGGTGGGGTGGCAAGACGGCGGTGGATGACGTATCCGCCAACCCAATCAACGCTCCAGCTTCCAACGCCACGGGCGCCAGCACCACCACAAACAAGGGTACCACAGATACAAGCAGCAAGACGCAAATCCCAAAGTCCACGCTGTCGAGCAGTCTCTCCAGATCGGGCTCCAGCAAGTCGTTGAACACAGACAAGAGAGACATCTCCTCCTTCTGGTACTATGATCGTCCCGCCCATGAGGCCGCGACAGCAACCGCCAACCAGTTTGCCGACAAGTTGATGGAGAAGATGATTCTGATGATGATCCCGCCCAACCAGCACGGCGACCAGTCGGACCGCATTCTTCGCCAGAGAGAAGAGAACCAGAAGCTGCGGCCACCCTTGCTGATGAACATCATGTCCAACAACACGATCCAGCTCAACAGAAGGCTTTCGTGGCCGTTTTACATCATCGACTTGGTCATCAGCTTCTTCAAGTGGTCGTCGCCCTCCTACACCATCGGGATCCTCCTTGTTTTGACCCAATTGGTGTTGGAGCCGGCGCTTCTCACCGTGGTGCCCATCTTCCTCTTGCTCAACAACACATTGATTGCAAACTACATGTTGCTATACCCACCCGACTCGACGTTGGTTGAAAACGGCACATTCGACCTGAACCCGGTTCTTGCCAACCAGGTCTTGGGCAAGTCCAGCGTCCCCAAACCCGTCCCCCAATTCTCAAGAGACTTTGTGGTGAACTTGACGGACTTGCAAAACTACCAAATGTTGTACATCAAGACGTACGACCAGTTCATTTGGCTCACACGAGACTATCTCTATTTTAAGGATGAGAAAATCAGTGCCGTGGTGTACTTGATCTTGCTTGGCTCCATGATAGTCAACGTGTATGTGACGCCATACCTTTTTAGATTTTTGTTTGAAAGAATTATCATCTTGAAGCTAGGCATACTATTTTCCGTGTGGAGCTTTACTCTTGGTTGTTATCCCACTATTAGAACCAAGTTCCTCGAATGGTTCCACACAGAAGACACTAGATTGGACTTTTTACAGTTTACAGACTCATTAGAGCAGTTCTTTTTGAAGGGTATGACCCCAGAAGAGAAGGAGAACAAGGAGGACCGTGACTGCCAGATTGTGGAGATATTTGAGTTGCAGAGGTTTGACAAAAGCTCCAAGAATTGGCTTCTTGTTGGCTTCACAGACAACATCTACACCCACAACCTGGCCTCGCGGGTCCAGGCCATTGAAGAAAACGACAACGAAGAACCCAAGCACACAAAGGTGACCAAGAGAAAGTCCTTGGCTAACATCCAACCTCCCTTGCACTGGAAGTTCAAAGACCAAAAGTGGTTCATGGACTTGTACGTGAATGAGTGGGTGGAGGACAGGTTGATCAGCGACTTGGTCTTGGTGGACGAAGACGAAAAGTGGGTCTACGACTTCCAGCACGAAGATCTGGAGGAGAGAGAAATGTACAGGAGAAGAAGGTGGATTAGAAGATGTACTAGAGAGGACGTTTTGTAACGAATTATGACTTAGATATGAGGATGTAGTGTAGAGTGTAATGAAAGGTGAATCAAGATTATGGGTATGTTTTGTCTACAGATGGCTTTGGGGGTTGTGATGTCTATATGCGTTTCATATGGTCTATTAAGGGCTGTTGGCTGTTGTCCAGTAGCTGTTTGTTAGTGTTTGTCCAGTAGTGATTGTCCAGTAGTGATTGTCCAGTAGTGATTGTCCAGTAGTGTTTGTCAAGTAGCTGTTTGTCCAGTCGTTTCTCCAGTAGCTGCTTGTCCAGTAGTGATTGTCCAGTTGGGTTTGTCAAGTTGAACCTATTTGTGCTTTATGCGGAGAAATTCAGACTACTTACAGTCCCACTGTTCTGTGAAGTACAAGTCGTTAATAAATGAAAACTCATTAACAGCGTCCACGTTGTGTAAAAATCATCTCTCCAGGTTTACTTCATAAAGTCCATTAAGTTCATTGATCCAATTCCACTCTTTTCCTCTTTAAGTTTACGCTTACTCTCCAACATACCAGACAACGTATTCTTCCTCTTCTTGGACTTCTTGGGTTTCTCTTGGGTGGGGGTAGCGTCAGACATGGCTTCTGCCTGTTTTCGTCTTTGGTTCTCTTGAATCAACAGTTCATGTGTTTGCTTATGCCTGCAAATCAAACATCTGTACTGTAAACGCCTGGCCGGCAACTTACTTCGAACCTTCTTGTTTTTTACCTTCTTTCCATAGACTACTCGTATGCTGACACTCAAACCAGGCACCCAGATGGAGCTGCACTTGGGACAGAACTTTTCAAAAGCAAGCTCGGATTGAATGATGTTGTGATCGAATGAATGTGCTATGAACTTGTTGTTGTAGAACGCATTGAACGGAGTAAGCGGGAGCGTATGCGATAGGTTGAATAGGTGGACCGACTCTACCTGGGTGGGGATCTCTGTCATGGCGGTGGTGGATGGGGAGAAAGGCGATGCGAGCCGCTTTTGAGCAGAGGCTTACGTAAGCACCCGTTTGCGGTGCGCCGCTGGGCATGGCATGGTGTCTGCTTGGCCCTTCTACTTTGCTGCTTGGCGTCATCTCCCCACTTTTCACATACTAGCTCAAACCATTCCCACCAGCGCCTCCCATAGAAGCTCTTTCAGTCTGAAAATCTTTAGTCTGAACATCTTTTAGTCAAAACATGTCAAACTTAAAAGAGGCCGTTTCCAGCTCAAAAGAGGAAGCGAGGGCTGTTTGACACCTGCCGGTATCTCCATGGGGTTTGGATCCCTCGTCTTTTCCCCTTATCTCTACAATTCGGGTAATACCAAGAAATTCCACGACAATGCCATTCTCAGCTTACCTATCCATGAGACGAGAGTCCGCTAGCGATAGAGTAAATGCATACACGTGATTTTTCATTGGCTGCGAAAAGTCGGAGATGGATCGGAACAGATAACGTGGTGGAGACCAGATGGCACAACTGAAATTCAGCCGTCAGGTGGACTGACACTTGGCCCACACAGCCCTCCTAGCAACACGTAGGACACGTAGCACACATAAGCAACTTCGGGCATATAGGAGAAGTAGAAGATGTAAGGGTGCCACCGCCTGCCCGTTGGCACTCACATCACACTGCTTAACCGGCGGTCCAGCAGCCCTCTGCGTCGCCCTCGCCCTAACGGTAGCGTGGCCGTACTCCAGCAGCGGCCAATCAAGGGAAACAGTGCCACCTCACGTGTGGTGGGTCGGCATACCCCTCACACAGACCATGTCCGAAGCAGACGGACCCACAAAGCGAGGTCCGAGCTGTGAGCGAGTGTTTTTCATTGGCCCGATCTCGCACCAAGTTCGGTGTTGCAACAAATGTTTGTAATTGGCGGCCTCTCATTTGCTCGCTTGCCTCACCGACTCGCACTATAAACCTTCGCTGCTCGGATGTATCGCACGAGGGCCACAATAAGCGTACAAGCTGGGGGAAACTGCGGAATCCCAGACCGGCCGCCAGAACGGAACACGGACTTGGAGCACACGGTTTATCAGCCTTCGGCCGTGTTACGAGCAGCGGAACCGAAGCGTACCAGCCGTCCACCAGATGGTCCGTCCTTCAACACTGTTGTCGTGGGCACGCCCTGGGGACTTGATCGTCAACAGCTCATCGTGTATACGCCCCCCTCTTCTTCCCCCCTTCTCCTCATTCTCTTGCCAGGCTCGGATGGCGTGAAACGCAGCCATTGTGGTTGCACACTTTTTTTTTTGCACCCTGAGAGGCTTGCACTCCGACTCGCAAAAAACGGCCCAGCCAATCACCGAGCGCAAAGATCTTTTTACGTAAGGCGATAGACCCTCTTGGGTATAGTAGACGCGTGCATATATATAAGCGGAGCACCGTGACGTTTCATTTCCAGCGGCAAACGACCAACATGTCTATCATCGAAACACCATACAAGGCCGTGGTTCCCAGACGAGGAAAGGTGCTCAAGTCTTGCATCTACTGCCGCAAGCACAAGACCAGATGTGACGCCAACGTCACAACCCCACAGCCATGCCTGCAGTGCTCCAAGCGTCTGATCAACTGCACCTTGTCGCTCGTGAACAAGAGCTTCAAGCCTGTGCCGAACAACGACGACGTGATATCCAAGCTCTCCAAGGACGTGTGGGAGCTCAAGTTCATCCTCAACAGCCTCATTGAGAAGAAGACGGCCCAAATCAACCAGCTTCTCAACATGGTGGCCATCAACGAAGAGTACCAGGCGCCTCCAAGCACCGCTTTGGACCTCGACTTCTCCCAGGAGGAGATCCGCTCGCTTTTCAACAACTACGAGCGGGATTTCAACCAGTTCTTGCCCATCTTTCCAGCCAACTTTTTCGTGGACCTCGACTATGACAAGTTTGCTAAGGAGAATGAGCTCCTCTACTGGTGCATCATCATCACCTCCTTGGTGACATACCCCAACCCCGACAAGTACCTCCGCCTCTGCGAGCACGTCAAGAGCTTGGTGGTCAAGTACTGTTGGTACACCACACCCAGAAAGATCTCCATCTTGGCTGCCATCTTGATCTTGACCACTTGGCCTCTTCCAAACCAGTCGGACGACTGCAGCATCAAATACTTGACCATCTTGAAGAACTTATCTTTACAATTTGCATTCGAGGACCAAAAGGTGTACAAGTTCATCCGCATCAACTCTAACTACTGGATGAACTACTGTGGCTTTGAGTTGCTGAACGAGCTCGTCAACGGGCCCATCTCCTCGGACGACTACTCCAACTCCTTGTTGAAGATCTCCACCGTCCAGCTCAAAATGACAAAGGACTTCCAGAACATTTTGGAAATCTACCCCACCTTTCCAAACCAACAAAACTGCACTATGGAAATCTTCCTCAACATGTACGACAACATCTTGTCCGACATGTCCTTGAAATCCAACTCGTTGGTCAACATCTCGATCGAACTGACTCGTTTGCAGTTGTACTTGTACGGCTTGCACTACTCACACGAGTTGTCACAGTATAAAAGATTCATCCAGAAGTTGACCACCATTTGCATTAAGATATACTTGTTGTACATCGAGAACTTTAGCAACCTCAGCAACTTCAACCAGCTTCCAATTTACTACAAGTTTCCTATCCAGTTGGTGGCTTTGGTGTTGTTGCGTATCTACAAGTCTCCCTTGTTGAACACTGTCCAGGACTACGAATTGGTCAAGAGATACTTCAACGAGGTGCACGACAACATTATCGGAAAAGGATACAAGGACTGGGACTTTATGAACTCTCGCTTCTTCAAGATTATCAACCAGTTTGATAAGTTAGACAACATATTTATTTTAGAGAGGGTCGACTCCTACAAAATTATTAGAGGCAACAACTGTTTGGGCTCCAGCTTGAATACAGAAATGATATGGCTACTTTGCCAGATTAAAACAAAGGTTAATTTGGCTGTTAATTGGGAAAAATACGGATTTACAAACGGTGATCAAGAGGTTATTGATTTTTTAATAGAAAGTAAATCGGTTTTTATATAGGGATGCATGATATGGGATTACAAGTGTAGGCACATGGCGTTACTTGCCTAGTTCTTGTGAGAAAACATTGGCCTGCTCTTGTGAGCAAACGCTGGCCTGCTCTTATGGAGTTGTAACATTGAAACTCACTGCTTCTTCATAGCTCATCACTGGTCTATCCACTGCTCTCTCAATCTCTTATTTTGAACTCTGTTGTTTGTCACGAGGTATGCCACAAACAAGATGGCAATGGTGATCAACAACTTCACCTTGGAGAAGCTCTTGTTCAACAAGTCAAACGACAAGGAAGGCTGGATCACCCCACAGTATTGGTTGTACTTGTTCAAAAGGCAAACCACAGAAGTGGACTCAAAGTGGGTAGGCTTGATGACAATCTTGGTGTCGGCATCAACAAACAATCTATGCTTGTGGTTGACAACAAAGAGTGGGTCGTTGATGAGTTCTGGAACATAAGGAGTGATTCTGAATTCGGCTTCCATGTCTGCTGGGGTCAATGGTCTATCATCTGGTCTTCTACTGTTCAACAAGGCCTTTGGAACTTCGGCGATTTTCCCGGTGTGGGTCAACAACAAGATGGACTTGGTGGTGATACCGTATCTAGATTGAGTTGAGGTCAACGTGATGATACGTTCTGGGTAGATGTAGGACTTTTCAGAGTATGACTCAATAGTGTTGTTGAACCCAAACACTGATGTTTCCGGTGTGTCCCTAGAGTTGACGGCCTTTGGTGTGTCAAACAAGTCGATGACGTTGATACGCTGTTGGTGGGTTTGGGCAGAGTAGAAGGAGAACACAATCCAGTTATCATCCAAAATCAAATGGAAAGATGCAGGGTCAATCTTTTCCTTGGTCAATTCTTGAGCATGTAAGATGTTGCCTGTAACACCATCAATCAAGTAGAGGTTGTAGCTTTCTTCCCCGACAGTGACCACAGCCAATGTATTAGCGTACAAGTACTTGTACAAAACGTTCTTGTTGGCAGTGGCAATGGCAATAGAGTTGGTGGTGGAGTCCTTTGGTTTCAGAACAACATCCACAATCTTCTCGCCCTTTGGAGCAGAGAACTTCCAAGTTTTGGATTCTTGACGGTAACCCTGAACAGTAGTTTCGTCGTGGTTGAAGAAGAAAGCATCGTCCAACAGGGCAGACTTTTCGACTGGTTTGAATCCGTTTGCGTACTCAACCACCAAGCTTTCGCCAGCCACCAAGAGATCCTTGGCGGACGATGCCACTGTCTGGGTGTCAACAAGTGCACCGTCCAACGAAAAGGACAAGATTTGGTCCCCATCAAACAAAGCACTGATGACGCCATTGACTTCAACCAACTTGATGAGCTTGGAGGCCTTCACTGGCGTGGCCCAAGCAACCTGGGCAAGTTCACTATCCAATGCTACCAAACTTGATTTCTTGCTGTCGAAGAAGACAACAAACTTACCAAAGCCATAGTTATCAACATGAGCAACAACAAGACTCTTGTCGACAAATGAAACAATGTATTTTCCCAAATCAGCCAAGTGTCTGATTGCTCTCTTGGCGATGGAAAGAAGAACCAAGGTCTCGGTGCCTTGCAAGTCAAGCAACAGCAATGGAGTGTCTTCTGGCTTATCAACAATAAGGTACTGGCCATCTTGACTGACGTATTGGTCAAAAGAAATCTCTTGAACCAAAGACCCGTCGGTCAAGCTGTACTTGATTCCATGGGTGGCATCGTCCACGGTGAAAACAACAGATGAGTCAGCACCTCCTTGCACGAAAGTCTTACCAAGGACCTTGCCAATCTTGATCTGCTTGATGCTAGAAGGATCTTCAACCTCCAAGAAGTCCGTCAAATCGAAAACGTAGTTGATACCTTCTTGGGTCTCGACCACGAGCAATTCGCTCAAAGCGAATCTCTTGACTTCAGACTTCTTGCTGCTGAAGGGCAACTTGTGAACGACTTCTGCCTTATCACCAGAAACCTTGAACACCTCCAAAGAGTCGGAAATCACAAAGTTGGAGTTGATGATTTCAAACAGACTTGCCTTGATGTTGATCTTGGTCAACTTGTCGCCATCTAATCTGAACAATTGATTCGAGGTTGATTTAATCAATTCGTCTTTGAATTGAGCAGGTTCAAAGCTGACAGTAGTCACCGGCTCCACCTGGTGAGTCTTGCTGTCCACCTTAACCAATTGCGAAGGGGTAACCAAGTATGTGACTCCGTTGAGACGTTGAGTAGCCACTTTTCCAGAAACCTTGTTGAGGCCTTCGAGGCCCACCAACGTAGCGTTTTCATTGATCAAATAGACGTCGCCACTCGAGGTCACGACCAAAGCTTCGGTGCTTGAAAAGTCGGTGATTTGGGCAATTGGAGAGCTCAATCTAACAGATCCCTTGAAAACTCCACCCTTGGTTGCATAGACGTACACATGGGTCCCCGTGGCGGAATAAAGGTAAACATGGGGCCCGTTCAAGTGGTAGGTGTCGAATTGGTCAGAAAGACCCCTCAAGTCAATGGTCCAGTCCACGTGTGGGTGGGCCGTGGTGGAGTTGATTTGGAGGAATTGTTGGTGGTTGCCATCATACCCAACCACAGCGTTGTCGCCCGAGAGCTCGAGCTGTTGCACATCTCCAATGTAATGCGAGATATGTTCCTGGATGAACGCTTTCTCGAGAAACACTCCCGATACAAGGTTGCATAGAACCAAACAGGGTCCTACAACTTTGGACAAGAGCATGGTTTGTGTGGTGTCGCGATCAATTTTCAAGAGCGCTCTCCAAGTTACTTGAATGGCGAGGAGCCCCCACAATGCTCTTCTGGGAGAGACCGTTATGTAAGCACTTTGGGTGATTTCTGACATTGCCAGATGCCAGAAGAGAGTGGAACTACCTTGAAAGTTGCTGTTAATCTGTTATTTCGTTGTATCTTCTGTCTTCTCCAAGTATTACCAACCTCAATGTCCAATCGATCCAGTTGCAACAAATGCTGCTGCCAATGGGGAGTGCACCAAGAAAAGGTAGCCAAAATTTACTGGGAACATCTCGACACTAGCTTGGTATTCCTTTTCACATCTCTCTACACACCTACAGCTGCTTTTCTAGCTATACTCCAGCCGTTGGGTCCACCAGGCCAACCGCCAATTCTGCTTACCCGGACAACGCCTAGTATATAACAAATGAAAATTCCAAAGTAAACCATCACGCACCTACTTAAGTTGTCCGATACGTTAAACAACATCTTTCGATCCATCGGTTCAATGTGTCAATGTGCGGAGAGGGAAACATGATATCGGGGGCCTCTCACAAACAGTGTCCTCTGCTCGTTTTGGGCGGAGGTTGCCTTCCGCCAGTTTTTGGGGGTTGGTGCTGTGTGAGTGGTTCACTGGGGGTCGGTCAAGTTCTACACTGACTCTGCAAACTGATGACATACATATTATGGGGAGAGTTTCTGGTAGCTTACCGGGTTCTGCCTTTTTGAATGTAGAGTGGAGGCGAAGTTCAGAGAGAACTCAGTGTAACGCTTGAGGTCTGGGCGATGTGCTACGATGACTTCGTTCTCAATGAAAAGAGAAGCTGTACAGTCAGAAAGACTTCTACAGTATGGGTAACAATTTGGTTTCATTTGAGGGAGCACCTCTACAGTATTGGTAACGCCTTTGTTTCTCTATTAAGAGAGGAGTAGGACACTTGGACCTTCATTTCCTCTCAGCGGGTTAACTCTAATCATATCCTTCTGGTGTTGTAGTTTTGTCTTTATTGTTGAACTGCCTTAACAATCTCATCCTCTTCAGTGGGCTTCTCAGGTCTGCCTCCACCTTGCTTCCACAACCACAAGGCTTCCAAGGCATAATTACGCACAGAGACGTTTCTGGTCTTGGCCTCGTCGGCAGCCTCAGTGATGGACTCGACAATCTGAAGCTGTTCTATAAGGTCCCACATCATCTGCTCGAATTGGTTCACCATGCTCCTCAACTCGTCGTTCACGTATTCATCCTCTGGCAGGTCCGTCACTGGCAAAATGTTGTACTTGTGCAACCCCAACTTGTGCAAGATCCTTCCCAAAGTCTGAATGCTTATACATCTTTGACCAGGCATCACGGACCTTGCCAAATGGGCCAACTCGGCCAACGTGTACCCAGCCATGTTGGGCTTGTCTGAGTGGTGATGCAACCCCATATGCATCGGGGTATCCTTCTTGTCCAACTCAATGAGATTGCCGTGGAAGTCAAACCTCATATCAGAAATAGACTCGTAGGTGGACGGCACGTATGTTGGCAAAGGGTCCGTCATCCAAGACAACTTTGACGTTTCCTTTGGAAGGTCGGGGTAGTATTTGTCGTGGAGCTTGTTGTAGAACTCGGGGTCGTCCAAGTCCAAGTCGTCCGGACCAGAATTCTTTGGCTTGGTGAAGTGAACGCCAATATGTTCTTCTGTTTGCTCCTCGTCTTTTCCAATTTGGTACTCATCTGGTGCAATGGCGTTGACGTTGGGCACTATATCATTGAGCTCGTTCACGTCTTCCCACCCGTCATCGTCAACCTCGATGTCTTCGTCCAACTGTTCGTAGTTGACTGTGGCCACAGGGTTGAATGACACAGACTTTTTGGGTTTTGCCTCGCGCTTGCTGGCATCCTCTGTGTTCTCCTTCAATGGGAGTTCCTCCTGTATTCCCAATGCCTTGTTAACGTCAGCGCTATCCAACTGCGATAAGTCTTCCAAACCGTTGGCGGTCCTCATACCCCCAATCCAGCCGTTGTATCCCTCGGCATGGACGTGACCGTGGTCATGGTCTTCGTGCTGGTGCCCACTCTCCTTCTTGTGCTCTCTCTTCTCAGCTCTACTCAACAAGCTCTTGATCAACTTGGGATCCAAACCTTCAAGCAATTCCTGTCTTTCCTTTTGAATCTCGCTTTCACTCATCTTGGAAATTCTATCAAGGTTTTCACGGTGTATCTTTTCTGCTTCTGATGTGGTGGCACCGTCTTGGTTGGTTTTGGTGGGGTCCTCATCTTCTCGAACAGCTTCCGGCTCTTCCTTCTTCTCAGCCCGCTTCGACTTCCATCTCGATACTCTTTTCAGTTTAGACATCAAAGGAAACCCACCAACATCCCCTGTTGGTGCAGATGGTGCTACTGGGGCACTCACTTCCTTTTCCACAATCTCCCCTACCAAGTCCATGATTTGCAATTGATTTGATCGAGAAAATTTGTGAGCTTGAAAGTAGTGCACATTGGTCATCAAAGTGTGTGGAGAAACTCTAGCTTTCGACAGCAAGACAGAGGGAAGGGCACTGGCAGGGTTCTTGATAAGGGCAATTGTACGTTAGGTTAGTGGCTTGCAAGCGTTTGTTTTTTATTTGTAAATAGTTGGATATTGGGATAGTGAGAGACATTTGCAGTAATTGTAGCCATGATAATAGCAGCACGTGGTGGCCAGGTCTGTCAAACTAAGTCCATTGAATACTTAAAGTTGGTAAGTCACGTAGGAAAAGCAGGAAAAGAGTAGATTGTAATATGTATATAATGAGCTATACCATAAAGTACGTTTCCGTGTCTCTGATGCAAATTTGCAGCCAGTCTCTATGTATGAAAAACTCTTCAAGGAGGCAAAGAAAATTCTCATATTCTGGCAAAAGCCAAGCAAAGCAGAGCCATGAGAAGACAAACTACAATGATCTACTTGTGCGGAGTGACGGGAGAAGCTTTTTTAAGGGACGTGTGAGGTTCTTTTGGAACTCTTCCAGCTTGTTCTATTCAATATCCTGCGTATAGGCGTTCACGAGCGGGCTGCTGCTTAGTAAGACTCTCCGGAAATATCGTTCCTCTAGTAACAACTTAAATCCCGGCGCCAACTACCGGAGATTTATGAGTTATGAGTTTTAACGTTAATGCTGCTCGTCTAAAAGAAGTTAACTAGCGTGGCAGATGCAATTTTATTATCTATGGGTACCAGAAGTTGCGCTATATGATGGATGGATTCACCAGTCGAAGCTGCGAAATGATTTAACACTTGAGACAGTCGTAGCTGTTACACTTGATTACTTTCGATATCAACGAGCTCATGCTGTATATTCATAAATTTGGATTGAACCTTTTAGAGCACGAGCACAAGGTATTGCTACGGTTGCTTTGGGCAATGTACAAAGACTATTTGCAGCCAAAGACCTTGTACAACTAACTCCAAGTTCGAAACAACGTAAACAGCTGCGCTGGGGTGAGAATAGCTCCTCAAGTCGACAGTGTTTGTAATACTGCAGACGATCTCCAAGGGATCCTAACAGCCGAGAACAAGAGGTGTCAAGGGTGTGCATTCTTAGCTTTTGGAAGCTTCAAACCAATGGATCAGAATTGGTTACATTTGCAGCCATTCACTTGCCAGCTGTAATCTTTTGGAGAGCTTGCTGATCCAATATCAAAGGTAGCTTTCCGTGAGATACCTCTCGGATTGACTCTTAAAATTGGGTGATTGCAGCGGCGACTAAAAACGGCCTGCTTTAAAAAACCTAGATACCTCTACTCACAGTAGCATTTGAACTACTGATCCGTGTTAAAGAAAAGCAAGCTACCTTGCAGAATGCCTTGGTGTGGTGCCTTCCAAAGATTTTGTGAAACACAGTTAGCAATGATGCAATTCGTAGAGACTGACTGGTTAAGATTGACCAACAATGCAATAAAAACAAGTCACTCAGCACCCCGTCAACCTGCCCAACAGTCAGCAGATGGCAAAGCGAACCTTCTGGAAGGCATAATGTTGAAAGTGCAAGTCAATACTGCAGTTTTGCACCCAAATCCTGCGTATAGGCTGCGGACACAATAGATTTGTCAAGGTCGTCGGAAATGTGATTGCCACTTCTTTCTTAGCAAACCAGCAATTTTGAGCACTCAGTAGAGAAGGTAAAGGTTTATAGGTTAGTAAGTGGGAAGCTTAATGTACCCCAGAGTAGTCTACTTGCAAGGCTTTAGAAATAGAATACTGCAAAATATCGTTGTCATGCAATGAAGATTTTCCTCTCCAGGAGCCATCAAGACGTCTCCGCGGGGTCCTCAAATGCCAGGTTGTTAACACACTCTTGATATGATGAATATTCTAAACCTGATCCTAACTCTAGTTGCCACGATTTCTTTATTCAACTCTATGGTGCACACGATGTTCGGAAATTTGCAGCTTTGTAATGATTTTTGCAATCTTGAATTGTCGCACATTTGTAATCCGGAAGTAGCCAAACTGAGCAACTACGACTACCAGGTATTTGTCATGTAACTTAACGGTTAGCTATATAAAGATCACAATCCGTCATCTTAGTTCATTAGTTTTATCAACTAACAACAACACTCTACAGAAAACAACAATTTATACAATGTCTAAAGTCTACTTTATTACTGGTGCTAACCGTGGGATCGGTTTGAGTTTCGTCAAGCTCTTGGCTCTGAGAAATGATGCACAGGTGATCGCTACTGCCCGTGATCCATCCAAGGCCACCGATTTACACGAATTGCAAAAGACTCACAATAACATTGAGATTGTCAAGCTTGACGTTGGTTCCGAAAGCAGCATTGGCGAATTGGACGCTCAATTGAAGAAGGTTGCTCCAAACGGTGTTGATGTGTTCATCTCTAACGCTGGTATTTTCGAAGATGGAGCATACACAACTGTTCAAAAAGCAAGCTCCCAGACTTGGTTAAATCACTACAGAGTGAACGTTTTGGGTCCTATCTTGGTTTTCCAAGTGTTGTATCCATACTTGGCCAAGAAGTCAACTAAGCAGGTTGCTTTTGTTTCCAGTCTTCTTGGTTCAATTGGTGGATTCTTTGCTTTGAGTTCTTCCGCCTACGGTCAGTCCAAGGCTGCCTTGAACTACACTGTTAAGGAGCTTTCATTTGAACACGGCGACGAAGGTTTCACCTTTATTTCATTCCATCCTGGTGTGGTCAGCTCCGATATGGGTAAGAATGCTGTTGAAAATGTGTCCGAAGAAGCTGCCACCAGCCTCAAGTCCATTTCCATCACACCTGCAGTTAGTGCTGAATCTCAAGTCAAGATTCTTGATGGTTTGACTACCGAATCAAACGGTAAGTTCTACAACTACACCGGTGAAGAAATCCCATGGTAGTGCCTGGTGCAACCACGATACATCCACTACCATGAGGTACTTTTTTTTTATATATAGTAATAACAAATAAACTCCAATTCAATTGTAAGGCATCAGAAGGAAGTTGGGAAATATAGAGATAAACATGTATGCACTAAGCTTAACAGAATTCCCGTCGTTTATGATATTGCATCCTTTTAAATTTGCAGCCAATTCTCGCAAGCGCTGCAGCAGCAAAGAAACGGGGCTCATCAAAAGAAGATAGCTCAACAGGTACAACACCGAAGCTAATTTTATTGACGGAATAGTGTGCAGCGGTGGCGCATTGAAGCTGTAGGGACTTTTGTTGTCACAATACTTATATCAATAACTGCTAGGCAGCATTTGTAATCCCGTCAGCAAAAGAAATTTGTTGATTGTTTAGTCGCTATGTGTGTGGAGAATGTCACTTCCGTTGCTAGAATGTTCGACTGAGAAGGTGAAAAGCAGAACGAATGGCAGGTTGAACTGGTAATAGGCGTGCGGCATTACGGAGTTAATCTTTCGGTTAGGAGAAACAATAGGCATTGGTTGACGGATTTCTTAGTAATCCACAGACGTGCGAGCTGCTTTCAGGTACTATCTACGAGTTGCACAATACCTAAACAAATATCTCTTCGAGAAGGTACCAATTGATCAGCTTGGGGTGTGATATATTCAACCCACCACAGAATCGCGATGCTCAACCTGCAAATACCGTTTTAGAATCGATGCAGTCAGGACCCTCGATAAAATTAAGGATTTAAGGAGGTCGCCAGGGATTTTCAAGGAGACTTGCGTCTTTGCCAAATATGTAGTCTATTTGTAAGAAAACGCCTGTCGGATCTCTCAATCTTACCACAAATTACACTATTGTTCATGCAGACTACGCTGAGTGAGAATCCGTTGGTAATTGCTCCATGCAGCGTCGAACCTCAGCGCAAGTTGTGGAAATGAACCCTCACGTCCATGCTTGCGATCCTTGCCATAATTAGTGAGCGGCATCAGAGCCCGGCCAGGGAAGTTGGCAGGTTTCACCGCCGGCGGGTGCTGCTAACAGTTACATCTAGGGTGCCATATTTCCGGTGCCGAGCTCCACAATCACGGTAATTCAGTGTTAGTAATTTGCCGCCTCACTTGATTGCGAATCACATTTGTAAGCCAAAAGGTGCACCTGCACCCTCTACAATACATTTGTAATGTGCATCTTCTAATTTAGTAATGTGCTTGCTATCGGAAGGTATATAAGGGCCCCCGTTGGCCGATATGGTCCTCCAGTTTCAACAGCAAACAACAACTAACAAAAACTACTACTACAATGTCTAAAGTCTACTTCATTACTGGTGCCAACCGTGGGATTGGATTGAGTTTCGTCAAGCTCTTGGCTCTGAGAAAGGATACACAAGTGATTGCTACTGCCCGTGATCCATCCAAGGCCACCGATTTACACGAATTGCAAAAGACTCACAAGAACGTTGAGATTGTCAAGCTTGACGTCGGTTCTGAAAGCAGCATTGGCGAATTGGACGCTCAATTGAAGAAGGTTGCTCCAAACGGTGTTGATGTGTTCATCTCCAACGCGGGTGCCTTTGACGAAGGTGCTAACAATACCGTTAAGAACGCCAAGTCCGAAACTTGGTTGTTCCACTACAAGGTTAACGTTTTGGGTCCTATCTTGGTTTTCCAAGTGTTGTACCCATACTTGGCCAAGAAGTCTACTAAGCAAGTTGCCTTCATTTCCAGTCTCGCTGGTTCTATTGGAGGCTTCTTCCAAATGAGCTCCTCCGCATATGGTCAATCTAAGGCTGCTTTGAACTACACTGTCAAGGAGCTTTCATTTGAACACGCCGACGAAGGTTTCACCTTTGTGTCCTTCCACCCAGGTGTTGTCAGCTCCGATATGGGAAACGCGGCTGTTGCCTCCGTTCCTGAAGAAGCTGGTCTCAAGGAACTTTTGATTACCCCCACCGAAAGTGTTCAATCGCAAGTCAAGGTCCTTGACTCGTTGACGACTGAGTCCAACGGTAAGTTTTTGAACTATACCGGTGAAGAACTCCCATGGTAATGACGTTGCATGTATCGGGGATGGTTCTTGATAGTGTTAAATATGAGAAGTAATACGTTTAGGAAAGTTTATGTAGTGCTGACGAATGCATAGTTGAGTACATCAAATATAGCTGCATCGAATTCAAATTTTGGAACCAAAGCAAGCTTATGAAGATTATGCTGAGAGTGCGTTCACATATATAATTAGATGGCGAAGAAGCACAATCCTTGAAGTTAGGAGCTTTGTTCGAGGGTAACTAACAGAGCGGCGCAATCATAGGGTGCTTCGGTTATCTGTGGGATGGGGTCCCTGCGAGGGGTGCATGCTACCCAACGTATATTTTTTAAAGTATGCCACATTTGAATCGGCTTCTTGGATTGGCTGCAAAAAACTACAAATAAGACGTCAAACGGATGCTAGAATAGGAAAATGCTTTCTTCGTAGCCACAGAGGCTCTCAGTATGTTTGCTTATTTACTGAAGAACATTGTAGGTTCATTTGTTGAAAATGTTTCGAAATCTGACCGACCAACATTGCTGGAAAGCCCGGATTGATAATGTGATTGTAGTTTAGTAATTTGAAGAAAGTAAGTATAGAACATAAAATGTAAGCTTTTCTGAAGAAGCGAACGCTACTAAGGTTATGTTGTACTCTCATGCGTCTTCTATCGCATCAGCGTTTTCAACACAGAGGAAATTATTAAGACTATAAGCTTTTTCTTCTATTAGATATAGCACGTAAAATAATTAAAGATGTAAAAAATAAGCCGAAAATTGGCAATTGCAGAGGTAAGGAGTTATGCCGAAGTCTTGCAGTCTTGTGGCTTACTGTGTTGCACAATTTTTAATTTTGCAGCCCATTTTCGAAGTGCATGCAACACGAAGCACTGTACCGGAGATAAATGGCTCACCGAAAGAAGATAGATAAAGCATTGCAGCCACCTATGGGCTCAGCATTAGAGTTTGGTGGTGGTACATTATAGCTGACGGGAATATGTGGGTCACAGTTCGTTGCAACAATGACTGCAAGAGGGCATTTGTAATTCTACAAGCATATTGAACGTTGTAGACCGTTCAACTTTTTGGGGGTAAAGTATCTAATGAAATATCAAGATGATATGGTAAATGTGGCTATTAGGTCAGAGTGGATTGAATATTGGCGTGCGGGGCATAGATTTAAAGATCTAATATTTCGCTTAGGAGAAACAATAGGAATCAGTCGACGGATTCAGTAGCTCCTTAAAAGAACGTGTGAGTTCTCTTAAGTGTCACATATGCCCTGTGAAGGGATGTTCTTTGAGAAATATCAATTGGTTGAGTTAGGGTGTAAACCAATCAATCGATATAGACCTAGCACAATGTACTTTCTAGACTCTTTGAAACTATAAAACTAGCTAGGTGGACATCCCCAGTGATTTTCAAGGAGACCCGATCTTTTGCCAAACATGAAGTGTACTTGTAAAGAAATACCAGTTAAACCACAATCTTACCACAATTTATGTTATTGTTTATGCACACTAGCCTGGGGATACTCGGGGTTATAGCTGCCATTTTCACCATGCAGGGTAAATCCGCAGTGAGCATGCACCACCCACTCTATCCTTGAACTCCTTGACGCAACCAGTGCGAAGGATCAGAACACAGCCAGAGATATATGTGCTCTCGCAATGACTGCGTGCTACTAGCAGATGACTGAATCCTGGTAATTGACTGTTGCGTATACCTTCTTACATGATTGCAATCATGTTCGTAGAACAAAGCTGTGTCTGCGCCCTCGACATACACATTTGCGATCTGCATGCCATCGTAATGTACTTACAATCGGAAGGTATATAAGTGCCGCTGTTGGCTGTCATGGTCAACCATCTCGACCAAAAACGACAATGTCTAAAGTCTACTTCATTACCGGTGCCAACCGTGGGATTGGATTGAGTTTCGTCAAGCTCTTGGCTCTGAGAACGGATACACAGGTGATTGCTACTGCCCGTGATCCATCCAAGGCCACCGATTTACACGAATTGCAAAAGACTCACAATAACATTGAGATTGTCAAGCTTGACGTTGGTTCCGAAACCAGCATCGGCGAGTTGGATGCTCAATTGAAGAAGATTGCTCCAAACGGTGTCGACGTGATCATCTCTAACGCAGGCATTTTTGAAGACAAAGCTTACACTACTATCCGGGAAACAGATTCCCAAATCTGGTTGAGACATTACAAGGTTAACGTCTTGGGTCCTATCTTGGTTTTCCAAGTGTTGTATCCATACTTGGCGAAGAAGTCAACAAAACAAGTTGTATTTATCTCTAGTCTTGGTGGTTCTATTGGGGGTTTTTTCCCACTAAGCTGTTCTGCATATGGTCAATCTAAAGCTGCTTTGAACTACACTGTCAAGGAGCTTTCATTTGAACACGCTGATGAAGGGTTCACCTGTGTGTCTTTCCACCCAGGTGTTGTTAGCTCCGATATGGGAAATTATGCTATTGCTACAGTTCCTGAGAAGGTGGGTCTCAAAGGTCTATTGATCTCCCCCACCGAAAGTGTTCAAGCGCTAGTAAAGATTATTGACTCGTTGACTACTGCGTCCAACGGTAAGTTTTTGAGTTATACTGGTGAAGAAATCCCATGGTAGTGGACACTATAAGAGTACCCGATCTTGCTGTTGGCCCAGTGATTGGAGAGGGCTCTTGATGAAGACTGCTGATATATTTGAAACAACACGTTTAGGAAAGTAGCTGAGGAATGCACCATAGGGTTGCTGCATTGCATTCAAATTTTGCATCCAAAGGCGAGCTTATTGAAAATTAAACTAAGAGCGCGTTCGTATCTACAATAAAGTCACAAATGATCCTTGACGTTAGGAGTTCTTCAAGGGTAACTAAAATAGCGGCAAATCATAGGGTGCTTCGGTTAACTGTGGGATGGGGTCCTTGCGAAGTGGGCGCTACACAACGTATTTTTTCTAAAGTTGCCACATTTGAATCTGCGTCTTGGATTGGCTGCAAAAAAATGGGAATAAGACGTGAAACGGGTGCTGGAATAGGAAAAGGCTTACTCGGTAGCCACAGAGGCTCTCAGGATGTTTGCTTATTTACTGAGGAACATTGCAAGTTCATTTGCTGAAAATGCTTTGAAAGCTGACCTTCTTGCTAGACAGCCACCCATCAAAAATACGATTGTACTTTGCACATAGTGTATAAAGTTGAGCAATTCTCAACTAAATACTATAGGATTCTAACTGTTGAACTCAAATGCAGCTACTATTGTGACAGATTTTCAACACAGGAGATTACTATGGCCACGAACTTTTTCTTCTACTAGATATATCACGTAAAATATAATTAAAGTTGTAAAAAACAGCAGAAAATTGACAAATGAAAAGGTAAGAAATTACGTCGAAGCCTTGCAGTCTTGCTGCTTAAGGTTTTGCAGAACTTTTGATTTTGCAACCAACTGATTTTCAAAGTACATGCAACAGGGAGCAAAACTGTACCGGAGTTAAAGGGCTCACCACAAGGAGATAAATCAGTTAATAAGGCGCTGCAGCTTTCAATGTGACTAGTATTTACATACAGCGCTGGCACATTATGGCTGAAGGAAATGCAGTTGCCGCAGTTGGTTGCAACAATGGCTGCAAGACATCATTTGTAATCCCACAAGCATATTAAAGATTGCTGATTGTTAAGCTCTATGTGGCTACAGCTAAAATGGTTGAAAGTGGTTATAAAGTCATGGGATCGAACATTGATGTGCGAGGCATTGATTTAGGGATTTAACATTTCGGTTAGGAAAAACAATAGGAACAAGTTGTAGGAGTTCCTATATAGAGTCAAATATGTGTGAGTTGCTTGTAAGTGCTATGTACGTGTGTAACCTGTGAAGTGCTCTTTGAAAGATAGCAATTGGTTAGCTTGAGGTGTATCAGTCCATCACGCTACCGGAATGATATACTTAGCAAATTACGCCAGGACCCTTTGAAACAATTTGTGGGTACAATTAGATAGGTAGAGGTCATTGGGGATTTCTAGGAGGTCTAAGCTTCTGACAAACAAGCACCGTGATCGTAAAGAAATGTCTGCTACACCTCCTATTATACCAATTTTTGCTATTGTTCATGCATTCTAGGATGAGGGATATCGGGGTTATAGCTGCCACTTTTAGCATGCAGGGCCAATTCTCAGCCCAGTTGTGGACAAGAACCACCCGCTCTATGGTTGAACTCCTTATCACTCCAAGTGGGAAGAGTCAGGAGGCAGCCAGGCAAACTAAAGGCTTCACCATCGGGTGATGGTGCTAACAGTTATATCCAGGGAGCCTCAATTGTGGTGATTCAGTGTCAGCAATACTTATTAGATTTAGAATCAGAGTTTTAAGACAAAGCTGCTCTGCACTATTGACGCACACATTTTGATGTGCATGCTATCATTTGGATGTGTTCTTGCTATCGAAAGGTATTTAAGTGCCCCTGTTGGCCGCCATGGTCAATCAGTTTTAACAGCAAACTACAAACAACAACAACTAATACTACAATGTCTAAAGTCTACTTCATAACTGGTGCTAACCGTGGGATTGGTTTGAGTTTAGTCAAGCTCTTGGCTCTGAGAAATGATACACAGGTGATTGCTACTGCCCGTGATCCATCCAAGGCTACCGATTTACACGAATTGCAAAAGACTCACAAGAACGTTGAGATTGTCAAGCTTGACGTCGGTTCCGAAAGCAGCATTAGCGAGTTGGATGCTCAATTGAAGAAGATTGCTCCAGGCGGAGTTGATGTTTTTATTTCCAATGCTGGTATTTTCGAAGGAGCATACACTACTGTCCAGAAAGCTAATTCGCAGATCTGGTTAAATCATTACAGGGTCAACGTTTTGGGTCCTATCTTGGTTTTCCAAGTGTTGTATCCATACTTGGCCAAGAAGTCCACTAAGAAGGTTGCCTTCATCTCCAGTATTGCCGGTTCTATTGGATGTTTTTTGCCATTGAGCTGCACTGGATACGGTCAATCTAAAGCTGCTTTGAACTACACCGTCAAGGAGCTTTCATTTGAACTTGCTGACGAAGACTTCACCTGTGTGTCTGTGCACCCAGGTGTTGTCAGCTCCGATTTGGGAAATACAGTTGTTGCTACGGTTCCTGAGAAGGTTGGTCTCAAAGGTCTATTGATCTCCCTAACCGAAAGCGTTCAAGCACTAGTCAAGCTTTTTGACTCATTGACTACTGAGTCAAACGGCAAGTTTTTGAGTTATACTGGCGAAGAACTCGCATGGTAGTGGATACTATAAAGGTACCCGATGTTGCTGTTGGCACAATTAACGGGGAGGGGTTTTGATATACTCTGCTTACGTATGTGAAATAACATGCTTATGAAAACTTATGTAGAGCTAAGGAGTTCACCTATTTGTATACGAGCTTTTGGCTGCAAATTGGTGTGGGAGCTTACAACGAGAGCATTCTCAACCTTACAATCAGTATGGACCATAATATTTAAATTTTAATGATGTTAGTTCAAGGAAAACTGCAAGGAACGACACAGCCTCGGTGTATTAACGATGGGAAGGGGTCCATGCTGGGGGTGCACGCTAGCCATCGTATATTTTTTGAGGCATGCCACATTTGGAACAGTTGGGTTGGCTGCAAAAAAAAAAATTAGTCAGAATTGGGAAGCAATAGGGATTCCAGAGCAAAATAGGCAGAAAATGTAGTAGTTGGCGTTTGCAATGGTTTTCCTGTGATTATCTATTTTGCAACTTCATTTGTTATCTGTGAAAAGAAATCACAAACAATTTGGCAAAAAAGTTATGAAAAACGATAAAATTTCTATGAGGATTCGGTTGACATAAAACTTTCGCAAACAGATATACTCAAGGACTTGAAACTAGTCTTGCAAGAACCACTTGTGCACGTCTTGAAATAGTTGCTGTTGCAATATAATGCAGGATGCAAGGTTATGCCCAAACAGATTATTATAAGTTCGTCTCACGTGAGGCAAGGAGATCGGTAGAAAAAACTCGGATATTCAAACCTCCACTTGCAGCCGTTAGCAGCTTAAAGTCCGTAAAATAAAAGCTAATTAGTAATGTCTCGGAAATTTGACATACGGAAAAAAAACACTTCCGGCTACGTAAGGACTACCTGCTGTTCAAATCTTAATGAAGGTGCCAAGGGTCGTAACCATCCCGCAACTCCTCTGCCATTTGCAGCGGACAATGCAAAGTTGTTTACCTCAGGGAGTGGTCTGGGTACTCCAGGAGCTCATCTAGTGAATTAAGCCAGCTTAATGCATTTCAATTAAAAACCCCAGAATTTTCCAGAAATAGCGTGATTTGGATACTTCCCCCGCTTGCTTGCAGTCAAGTATAAAAAGGACCTTATTGCTCTATAAATTGAGTCGCTTATTTCAAAGCAACAGTTTTCAATGTCGAAGGTTTATTTCATTACAGGTGCCGGTCGTGGGATCGGTTTGAGCTTGGTCAAGGTCTTGGCTCAGAGAACGGATACCCATGTTATTGCTTCCGCCCGTGACCTTTCTAAGGCACCAGAGTTGAGGGAATTGCAATCTAGCCACAAGAATGTTGACTTTGTTGAACTCGATGTTGGATCCGAGAACAGTATCGACAAGTTGGACGCTCAATTGAAGAAGGTTGCTCCAAATGGTATTGACGTATACATCTCCAACGCGGCCGTTTTTACCTCATACGATACCGTCAAGGATACGAAGTCTGAAGTCTGGTTGACCCACTACAAAGTCAACGTGTTAGGACCAATCTTGGTGTTCCAGGTGTTGTACCCTTACTTGGCTAGAAAGACTACCAAACATGTTGTATTTGTTTCCAGTCTTGGTGGCTCTATTGGTGGGTTCCTTCCTATGACCGCTTCTGCTTATGGCCAATCCAAGGCTGCCTTGAACTACACCAGCAAGGAGCTCTCATTTGAGCTTGGACCCGAAGGGTTCACTGTTATTTCGATCCACCCTGGTGTTGTGAATTCCGAAGGTGGAGCTGCTGCTCTTGCTGCTATGCCAAAGGAAGCAGCCGCTGGTCTCAAGAACATTGCCATCACCACCGACGAGAGTGCCGAGGCGCAGATCAAGGTTATTGATGGCTTGACACCAGTGTCTAATGGTAAATTCTTGACTTATACAGGAGATGAGGCAGCTTGGTAATTGAGATTTCGGTTCTTTGCCAGCTCAATGAACGGGCAAATTCACGGCTAACTTGTTTATCAAATAGTAAATTCATTTCTACCAGTGTGAGTTGAGCATTCAGTAGTCCCCTAGTATTATTTGCATCCTACCAATGAGGTTCCCAATTTGGCTGCAACAGACCTTGGCAATGGATTTCTGCAAGAGATGCTGGGGTGTAGAGGGTTAACACCGAGTTGAAAACTAAGGAAATTAAAGCACTTATCGTGAAGAAAGACAGAAGCTTTTGGAACATTCGGTAGAAGCGGAGAAGAGGTGAGCGGCTGCTACAGGTTCATCTGAAACGCTGCACATGGGCTGAGCATACCATGGATTTCTAAGAAGCAATAGAAATATTGACTGTCTTCCGGCCTAACCAGTATTCGTCAGCACTGCACCTGCCAGCAGTGTTTAACGGTTTGCATGGACGACATTGACGGCAAGATGCGCACCGTCGTGCATCTGTTTCAACCTTGAGAGTGGCTCTTGAGAGAGCTTGAATCTTTAATTGGGTGCACCAACGGATGCTAATAGGGTTTAAAGAGGGCACACCAATAGGTATTCAGACGGAGACGGAAGCAGTGACAAAGAGGTTGGTCTTGAAGGCTGTCTTCAGTGGACTTCTCCACTTCTGTACTCCTACTCTCAATCATTGGAAAGTGCATTTAGCCGCTCCACCTTTCCGCCGAGCTTATTTGTAATCCAAATGTACTAGGACACTAAAGGTGAACTCATATGTGGAGAGCTTCTTCCAATCCTCTTCCATATACATTTGTAATCTGCCACGGACATGACTTAGTATAAGAGGTGCTCGATTTACCTACTTGGTTCATCAGTTTCAACAGCAAACAACAGCAAACAACAACTAACAAAAACAACTAATATAATGTCTAAAGTCTACTTCATAACTGGTGCTAACCGTGGTCTTGGTTTGAGCATCGTCAAACTTTTAGCTCTGAGAAAGAACGTGCAAGTGATTGCTACTGCCCGTGACCCAACCAGAGCAACCGATTTGCAAGAGTTGCAAAAGACACTCAAAAACATTGAGATTGTCAAGCTTGATGTCGGCTCTCAAGCCAGTATCGGCGAATTGGACGCTCAATTGAAGAAAGTCGCTCCAGACGGAGTCGATGTTCTCATCTCCAACGCAGGTATTTTCGAAGCTGAGGCCTACAGAACCGTTTTGGAAGTGAAGGCCCAGACTTGGTTGAACCATTACACGGTCAATGTTTTAGGATCAGTTTTGGTTTTCCAAGTGTTGTACCCATACTTGGCCAAGAAGTCTACCAAACAGGTTGCTTTTGTTTCCAGCGTTCTTGGTTCCATTGGTGACTTTTTCCCAGCCAATGCTTCTGCATACGGTCAATCTAAGGCAGCTTTGAACTACACTTCCAAGGAAATTTCCTTTGAACACGCTAAGGAAGGCTTCACCGTGATTGCCCTCCACCCTGGGGTGGTTAGCACCGACATGGGTAACACTGCTGTTGAGCAGGAAGCTGCACCTGGCTTGAAGGAAGTCCAAATCACTCCTGATGTTAGCGCTGAACTTCAATTCAAGGTTATCGACGGATTGACTCCAGATTCGAACGGAAAATTCTACAGCTACACTGGAGAAGAAATGACGTGGTAAACAAGAACGCTGGCTTGTCTATCTTAATTTAGTTTAATCCAAGATATTTGAGATATAGTGTAGTTTGGTAGTGGCGGGAATGAACTGCCCAAGCCGCGCTTTTCATTTTGCAGCCACATCTCTTTGCAACTGAAGAGTTTAAAGAGACTTTAGACTATTTTCCACATCTGAATAGCACTTCAAGCTAAAAAATTGTCAAGGAAGTCCTACGGGCAAGTTAGCGGATCTATAGTGGGTGCTTCCTTCAAGTTTGATGTTTGAGCTTTTCAAGTCTTCCTCTTAAAATGGCTGCAAACAGCTGCACTTTGTCCTTCCAGAATCACCAATAATCAGTACATTTATGCAGTTACTATTCATTACACTTTTAACATTACTTTGGCTTCTATTTATGCTTTCACAAGGTATCACTAAGTGAATGAGAAGAAGAGTCAGCTCTTCGGACCGCTAGCAGTCAAACCTCTCCTTCAGTATTGCGAAACACCTCCTTCACACTCTTAGTTAATGGTCTCAGTGTCACCCTCCTCACTGGTGGTTGGAGACTTATGTTCTTCTACCTGCGGTCTGGCGTACAGTGCCAACTCGTAGTCTCCATTCTCAATCTTCTCAAATATTAAACTTTTGAATCTTTCACTGACAGCACTCGAGTAGTACTCGTACTCTTCCATTCTGTTTTCCAGCTTGCTCTTAGTTTCATCGTAAGTAAACGGTTTGCGGACTCTCAGCAAAAAGATTGGTAACTCAATCAATGGTACCAACACTAAGATCACCGAGAAAACAAATGTAGCCCAAGTCGCTTCTCCCTCTCTCATACCAACGTTCCTATTCCCGTTGAAAACGTAATTTATCCAGTTTTTATAATATCCCATGTCGAAAGGAGCGTCACTGATGTCGAACTCAACAACCACTCTTTTTCCTTGAGGGTCTCTTACGTTGACATATCTCTTTCCTTTCTCAACCCTAGGCATGTTAGCCTTTTTGACTCTTTTCCCCTGGTTTCTGGCCTTCCAGCCGTCGTACCGCTTTCTTTGATTGACTGTGATTTCGTCCAAAGTAGTCATGTTCACATGTATATATCTCAAGTGTACTACCACTAGGGCAACCAACATGATCAACCAAAAGGCACACATAATGTAAAGCACAATAAAGTTGTGGTCAATGTTTGGAAACCCTCCGTGTCTATGAATGTTGGATGAAGTATACCGTATCATGTACACAGCCACAAGTATGAAGAATGATAAGAAGCAAATCATAAACTTCATAAACAATAGATGGTTTGATTCTCCAATAACAGTTCCCACCCAGATACAGTAGTGGTCGTACTTCAATGTGTTGTACCGTAAGTCCTTCAGAAAGAAGGCCCTGTTGACCAGGATGGATTGGGATTGGGAACAGTAGTACGGGTATCCGTTATCATCACAAAAGAACAAATCAGGGACCAGGGCTAGTTCTTCATCGTCAGTGCCGTATAGGTTGAAAGGAACTAAGGAGGGAGCCTTACCAGGCCCATAGTAGTACAACATGCCCCAGTAGATAAGCACAATTAGTTCGAAGAACCCACAGAGGATCCACAACGATACGGCAACCCCATGGGAGTGGTGCTGCCAGATCTCTCTGTATGCCAAGGAGTAGTACACTGCAAAGCTGATATAGGCTAGACCAATTAGAACCCCAATAGGTACAGCCCTCTTGATCCACTGAACGTGGTAGAGCTTGAAATCGAGGATCATCTCGATCACAAGTAGGCAGATCAGCGGCGGACTAGTTCACGACGCTTTTGGTTAAAGTTTTGAAACTCGCACAGCGAAATATAGTGGACTAGGATGGCGGGGCGACCTCTGGTAGTCGACACAGAGATTGTTTGTAGTTGTAGATGTCGATGGGTTTTGTTTTACAAATGACCGTCGTTGTTCAACTAGATTGTAGAGGTGTAATTGGGTAACTGTAGTGGTCACGTTTCCACTTCTTGCCATTACAAATTATGGCTGCCAATCTTTTTTACAATCAAATTCAAACCACTCACTTTCCCACCAGCCATGATAGCAGAAGGTATGATCTATCCCATGAACATCGCCGTCGAGCCAGCTACTAACTATCTAGACGACCGGTCCAAGGACATGTGTCCGATCTGTAAGACAGATCGATATCTTTCCCCCAATATGAACTTCCTCATCAACCCCGAGTGCTACCACAAGATATGTGAGAGTTGTGTGGATCGTATCTTCTCCTTGGGACCAGCACCATGTCCGTATCCCGGGTGTGGCAAGATCTTGCGTAAGAACAAGTTCAAGTCCCAGGTTTTTGAAGATTTGGGCATAGAAAGAGAAATCGATATACGTAAAAGAGTCAGCGGCATCTACAACAAGACCGAGGAGGATTTTGACTCATTAGAAAGCTTCAACAAGTATTTGGAAGACGTGGAGAACTTGATTTTTAAATTGAATAATGGCATTGACGTGGAGCAGACGGAAGCAGATTTAGTCAAGTACGAACAGGAACACAGAATGGAGATCTTGGAGAAGAACATGAGAGAGTCCCAGAAGACTTCCAACTTACTCAAGTACCAAGAAGCAATGGAAAGATTGAAGCAGGAGAAGTTTAGATTACAGAAACACATGGAAATCGAGGATTTAGAGTACCAAAAGCAGCAACAGCAGGAATTGCTCGACAAGTTGTCTAACTCAGCGACAAACTCGGACGAAATCATCAAGCAACAGCAAGCTATCATCCTCAAGAGATCCATGGCGAGAAAGAAGCAATTGCAGCAGTTGACCTCGCAATTAGACCAGCAGTTCTCCAAGACGATTCTGATAAATGGAGCTATTGAAGAAGAGGAGGAGGTGATTGAGCCATTCACTCCATTCCAAGGTGACAGAGACAATAATAGAGGATACAAGTTGATGACTGTTCCCAACACCGTGGACGAGTTGTTGGATATTGACAATTATAACGAAACCACCTACTTTGACCCATATGTTCACAAGTTGGCCAAGAACAAGGACTACTTGGCAGGAGGCTGGAGGTTGAGGAATGTTTTTGAAATGGCATTGGATGAGGCCTTTATTGGTTTGGGTTGCATGGTTGAAAAGGAAAAGAGAATTGCCAGCACTCCTGAAAGCACACCAACTGAGGAGGAGAATAAGGACATAAAAGTGAAGGAAGAGCCCATGGAGGTATGACACAGTCAAAGGATTTACTGCCTCACTGTGTGAGTTTTATAAGCATGCCAGGTCCAGGAAAGTGTCTGGCCAACAGATTTAGATTAGCTTTCAGCTGACAAAGGGAATGGAAAATGGAGGTTTGCCATTGGAAGGATGGGTTTTAATTAGTGGAATATTACTGGGAGTATTTAACAGGCTGATCCACGTAAACCGCAGCTTACCAGAGTCCTCTGGGTTGTTGAATGTCCATAATAAACGAGCTTGGAGGGAAGAAACCTGAGTAATGAATGAACGCTACTATGGTGTAGCATCCCAGCCTACTGGAGACATCAATATCTTCCCATTCAATGAAACCCGTCAAATGGAAACCCGAAACGTATGAATATTCTTATATATGTATTATCTAGTTCATACAACACACCTAATTAAGTCTATACGTAGTTGTTTCTCCACTAAAGTCCATACGTAGTTGTTTCTCCACCAAAGTCTATACGTAGTTGTTTCTCCACCTACACATCTATGAACTTGGCCTCTGGATGGTAGTATACTGGACACGACCAGTATGACCTCAAGACATCATCCCAAACCTTCTTCTCAGTCAAAGAAGGCACGTCAATCTCCTTGAACTTGCAGTCCAAGCCGTAGTTGCCCAAGTCTATCTCCACCAACTGTTTGTAAACCTCGTAGATGACCTGTCTATCAGCACCTAATCCGTTGAAGAAAGAGAACACTCCGTGTGGCTTCAACAACCCCACTATAAAATCAAACAACTCCAACATGTCCAGGTAGTGCTCTGAAAAGGTGTCGTAGTAGATCCCGTTGAAGAAGACATTTCCGTTGGACAACAAGTCGTTCAAGGTATCTTGCCATCTGCCTTCCAAGATGACTACGTTTTTCCTCTCGTACCAGCCGTCTTTCTTCAACTTGGCCAAAACATCGGGATGGGCCTCGCAGATGTAATGCTTGGTGGGGTTCTTACTGTTGATCATGGTGTCGATGATTCCCATTCCAAAACCAATGTTCAAGATGTTGATTTCAGAGTCAAGCTCACCCTCTTCAATTTCAGATCCCTTGAAGAGAGAGTCACAGCCTAGCTGCATAAGGTTGGTTTCCCACAGCATCATCACACCGTCCTTTCTGTCCTTGGTGACAAGGGCATCGTCTCTGTACTCCAACTTTGTGTTAAGGAAAGCATTTTGGTTCTGGGATGGAGCGTCTGGGGCATCTTCCTTGGCTGCTGCAGCCTCTGGTTGAGGTTCTTGCACTTTTTCGGTTGTTTCGTGGACTTCCTCTTGAACTGGCTCGTGGTCATCGGCAGCATCGACAGCCTGAGAGGCCTCCACAAACCCTTCATGATCCAAGTCATCTGTATCCTCAATGACCTCCATGTCATATTCACTGACCTTCCTCAACAACAACTCGGCTCTGACACCAGCACTGACGATCTGGTCGTATATCACACAGCTCTTCATGTTCCTCTTGATGAGGATACAGCCCGGGGTATCGTTGTTGATATCGGTCAAACTCCACCCGGCACCGTACTCAAACAAGATTTCCACCATCTCCTTCGCTATGTCGAGCTCCTTGTCGGTCAAGTCCTCTGGAAGGTTGGAGCACACCAAGTGCAATGGGGTGGTTGTGGTGGATGCTTCTTCTTCAATGCCGTTCTCATAATTGACGGCCTCTTCCACCGTGTATGTGGCCGGAATCCCGCTCAGAAGATAGTACTTCAAGTCCTCAATGTACTTCTGGGTAACGGGTCTGATCTGGAAGCGGCACAAGTCGTGGAGGTCTGTCATCTCTACTCACTAGTTGGTAAAAAATGCATCGCTTGGTATGCAGTCTCGAAAATAGTTTGGTGGGCGAGCTGCCAGATTGCAAGAACATACAAGAGGAACGACAAATGAATGGAAAGACCCATTGAGCACTATTGAGAGGTGCCAGAAGGAAACTGGGGATGGTATTTAACTGGCTGCTACATTGCGTGGAGTCTAGGAGACATCTGGACTTGGGTGTGTCGTGTAAGGACGCTGTACCACCTGGCACAGACGGAGACGATACAGAATTGGAGTGATCTGGGGATACCAAGCAACCCAACAACGGCGTACTGGAGAGGTCCATGGACAAGCAGAGATGGAGATAGGGCCAGATATTGCAAATTCAACACTAGGTGGCAGACTCTATCGCCGGTGTGCCTTATGCCGTGAGCGTATTGTGACCACAAACGGGGCCACTTGGAAAGACTTATCGAGCACACAAAGGGATCCGCCAAAAGTGGTAGATATTTGAGGTTTGGCAAGGTAGATGTCCGAGAGAATCCAGTGGAATAAGTTATTGGAGGTTGACTTTGGGTTGACATTGGGTTGACATTGGGTTGACTTTGTTGGCGGGTCCTGTTCAGCATCGGCTGCACCCAGAAGAGACCAAAAAGCATTCAATCTTCATTATAACCAAATCTACACCCATCTAATACCCAACCATACATCAATCTCATACCCAACTCTCCAGTCTATCCCTCTATCCATTCTGGCCCAAATACAATTGAATATTATGAGTGGCACCTCCAACTGGAAAGTGGCTGCACCTCCAGCTGGATCTCCGGCAGTATCTCCGGCTTATCAGGTACAAATAAAAACGGCAGTGGCAGACAAAGGTCACATAATCTAGCTATCTCGTATTTTGCTGCACCGACTGGTTTGTGTTTGGTCCAGGTATCCCACGTAGTGGCTCGAAAACATCTCCGGACGGCTGCAACCATGATAACGTCAATTGTTTGGCACTCTAAAATCGGAGACATGCAGCACCGCATTGTGGGAAAGCCACAGGGAGCTCTGAGGCTAAGACACCCAAAGTGGGGACAAAGGCAACAAAAATCACTCATTCGGGCATGAGTGGCAGCTTTCCTGCTAGGTGGTGGGAACGTGGCAGACGTGTCAGAGGTAATATCTGCCCCGGGCCATGGACCGGAGGGGCCTTGCAAATCTTGATCTGAGCCAAAATAGCCGGGAAGAAGGCTTGATTTCCGATCGCCTTGTGCCGACGATCTCTGGGGGCATCAGCGTTGCGCTGGCCGCATGATCCAACCCCTTGTTGTTGCCTGGGCTCTTGCAGGTTTTTAGCGGTGCACTCCTGACTTTTGGCTGCCATTGGACAGAGCCGTGACGACCGCAGGTGCTCGTATAGCCAACTGTGGAGGGCAAGGCGGGACTCCGCTGTACCACGGCTGCTCCAAAGCCCGGCTCAAGTGCATGGAGGGCATGCATGAGGTGTCACAGATAGTAGCGAGGCTTTCTGGGAGATTGCCAGGCGGGCAAGTCCGCTGGAACTCCCTCAAAGGATGACTGCCAGCTTGAGGGCATCACGCTCCCTGTTGCGGCAGGAGCTACAACCATGCAGGCAGCTCCTTTGGCTTGTTTTTGTTCAGGTTTGGGGAGCTGAATATGCCTGCTGAGCTCGGCCAAAAAGCCAGTCTCTCACGCTTGTTTTCATTGTGGAGGTCATGAGTGCCACTGCAACGACCACTTTTTTGTGAATTGAGTTATGAGAGCAGCTACCAGAGCATAGACACTAATGGGTGTGTCTAATCACTTGTAAATGTGTTCTTGCTGGAGTGTTGACACTAGTTTGGCAACTGAGTTGGGCCGATGTCCGCCACAAAATACCGAAAACTAGTTGAGTTTGACTGCGTTTTGAGTGTGGAAAACACCCATTGAACCATCACAACTGACCTAGCAGAGATATAGCAGACCTTCCAGAAGAACTGAGCAGAGGACGACCCCAGCAGAGGCCGGTATTTTGTCTCGGAGTGACTTTGTTGTATGCGTGAAAAACAAGCAGGAAAATGCAGCCCGACTTGCAGAGGCTTGTACGGAGATGTGACGAGGTGGGGGGGCCAACTGGCTGCAGGTGATGCTGCTTTTACACCGTAATCAACGTCGCTCGCATTGCATGGAGGCCCAGAGCACGGCTTACGCTCCGCTGTACCGGGTCGAGGACGGTGGAGTGCCGCGGCTTGGCGGGCAGGTTATGTTGGTGGCGCCGGGTGTGCTGTTATGAGAGAGGACCCCCCCGTGGAATTTCACGATAGCATGACTAAAGGGCCACCAAGAAAGATGGAACCAAACAAGCGAGATGCTGAGGGCCAGATCTGTTCAGGAGCGGATGCGCTTGGAAGTGTTGGGATTTCTCCGTCGCTCGAATCGGGGGCAGGGGCAGCCGAATTGGGTGCTTCTGGCCACAAGTACGCCTCATGTGGTGTTCTTGTTGAGCTCGCCTACGATATCCTACTGAAAATACCACCCCCAGAAGTTACAAACCTTTCAAGACCAAGCGAGGCCACGTACATACACGACAGTGCTGCAACCATCTCTGCCAGATGAAGTCGAACAAAAGGGTATGTGGCATATGCTCGCCCCCAGAAGACCTCCCCATGAATCAGATGTTCCCCAGTCATTCGTGAAGAAGCGCCAACGGCAATGAATTTCATGTTACAGTGTGGTACGGGAATTCCCGTATCCAGAGGACCATCACTTGATTGCACCTCTGGTGGGACGGTGACGCTGTCGTGCAGCGGTCACTTGCAATGCAACACAGGGGACAGGGCCCTACCCCTATAATGCCGTGAGCATCTAGGGGCCAGCGCTTAGGCGTTAACCCGTGATGATACACAGTAACCCGTCTTTCTCCACAATCTCGTGCTCCATCAGCTATCACAGCCTGTACGTCATTCTCCACCCAGGCCACTGCATGAGTGGGCATGCATGGCTGCAAATCCCATGTGATGCAAAAAAACAGCTGAGAAAGTGCAACGGCTAAATCGGAGGAACCTGTCCTCGGTCCTCAGCACCAAGGATCAGGGTCCCGTTGTGCTCTGGCTCTGGCATGCACGACTGGCTAAGTTTATTTTCAAGTTCCCAGCAGAGAACATCGTGTCGCAGTAAAAAAGCATATTCAACCCACCGTAGATCTCATGCCGTGCAGAGGCTGCCGCTAGGCTCCAGCGTCGAGTTACGCAGATTTCCCACCAAAGGAATTAGGAACAATGTACACCCTCTCGAAAAAAAGTCCGTAACTCATGTAGGATATGCACTGAGAAAGCTCTACGGCCATATTTCACGGAGTTTAGTGCGCTACACTAAAAGTTTGTACGAAATCATACGATCAGGCATATGCAGAACCAGGTGTTTCCAAAATGGAAGCCAGTTACAAAATTCAGCATGATTAAACTATGTGCATATTAAGGTTTTGTTGTCGATTACTCCAACATTCTATGAGCAGGGCCACCCGTTCCCCACTCTTTTTCTGACACCAGCGCAACACACGCCACCACCCGTCCTGCCGCTTGTTGCTCGTAATAGGAAATCATCTCTAGACCCCCTGCCGCCATTTCTTTTTCTTTTTTCTTTTCTTCACCTGGCGGAAATGCAAGTCCCGGTGTTCTAAAAGGCGAAAATATTATTTTGTAGCATTGTCGTTTTTTTAAATTTCTAATCTGTCATCAATACAGGATTTAGGTGGAGTGATTTTTGATACACATATTGGAGATGGGCATGGGTTATATATAACTCCAGATTGAGCTTGCAAAAAGTCCAAATGTCATTGAAGGAAGAATTCGAATTACCATCAGCCATGACTAGTGAATTATCGCCTACATTTGTTTCAACCTCTGCCAACCAAAGAGACCTCCCCGGAGGCGCCTTGCAAGTGGGGGTGCCCGCCGGCGCCGCTGCTGCTGCCGCCGCCAGGTCCGACTTTCAAGACAATTTGCTCGGGGGCCGCAGAATGAACCTGGCGCCCGGCGGCTCGCTCAATTCACAGTTTGAGGAGGACCAGGGGTTCCCTGTGAACTTTGACTTCAGCTTGGTTGGTTCTACTGGTTTTGGATACCAACCCCAGCCCTTGCAATTGCACCAGCAGCTGCAGCCCTTGCAGTCGCCCCACTACCAGTCGGGCCCCATCCCACAGCAGCGCTACCCAGCGTACCCAGGCGGCTACGTGGGCGGCTTCATTGATCTGCAGAATGCAGTGGGTACGGAGTTTTTGGCCGAAATGGGCGCCAATGCTGACTCGGACAACAGACCCTTGTATGGAGAAACAAGCCCAAAGAAGGCCTCAGCAAAGAAGAAGGAGGCGGGCTACAACAAGCCCAGAGCAAAGTCGGCCCACAACATTATCGAACAGAGATACAGAAACAAGATTAACGACAAGTTCCAGGTGTTGCAGAACCTGGTGCCCACCTTGAGAATATTGGCCTTGCAGAAGAAGAAGTACTCCAAGGACTATGACGACTCGAGTGAAGAAGATGTCGACGACAACCAAAGCAACACGAGTGACTCGTCCAACAAGGGCGACGAATTGATTGACCTCGAGGGCTTGGAGCCCGCCAGAAAGTTGAACAAGGGCACCATCCTCGCCAAGTCCATTGAGTACATCAAGTTCTTGGAGTTGAAAAACGATAGAATAAAGATGGAACACCACCAGTTGGTCCAAAAGGCAAAGATGTTGGGCATTGACGTGGACGGTTTGAGGTAGGCCCCAATCGCACGCTCTGTGTATTGCCGCCTCAACAAGCTGATCAGCCCAACAGACCATTCCAAAAACACTTGGTATTTACCTGTATGACCGCTACGGCTGCGGTCTGCACACGTACTGCCTTCGATAGGTTTGCTACAAATCAAACGAAGTCCCAAGATGTGGATACAACAGAAACATTGCGCTGCACGGCCTCACTTAGCTTGAGCCATTGGCTGCTGGCCAACTCCATGTCATGCACCTGCAATCGGGTCCACCTTATTTATTTCAAACATTGTTAGAATGCCCTTCTCCCGGCACCTTTAGACGTCGAAGCTACCCGACAATTAGATGGTCTATCACGGAACAAGATAGAATAGTGTATAATCCAGTTATGTATAGTAATTGAAGATAGGAAGCTAGAGAAAACACATGTACTGCCGTCACGTACCCACTGCCAACACCTACCCCACTCCTTCTAACCACCTGGTTGACGCTTGGCCACGGACTTGTGCCAACACATTCTCTTGACAGCACCAATAATATTGAGAGCCTTTTAAACCCGTCATCAGCCCATCAGAGAGATCCCGCCTTCTGGCATCTTTGAGTGTCATTGAGTGGTAAAAGAGATGCCGGCAATACAGGAGAAGGCTACTGTCGTCAATTATCATTGGATTTGGCACCCATTGGGGTACTTCCGTTTAGGTGTGGGAGCGAGGTGGCCCTCACCAAGACTGGCAACACGATCGTGGGGGACGATCTGGATCCACATGTAATGGGCCACGGACAACGCTGGTTTAGTAAGTGAGGAGTGCAGCAGCATATTGTTTGTATACGGGCACCTCCACATGTCTCCAATAATGTGGAGAAGACTTCATTAGGACAGGCACCTCCGTGTGACTTCTCCGAAGCTTGCAGCTCCGAACTGTGTTGACACAACCAGAAAGATCACTGGTTTCGCCTAAAAAGTGATGCCCGAAAGCACATAGGTAGACCCCACTAGCTTACTATGTTGGTTCTACATTATTTTTGAGGTTGTATGGGCATGGTTCCCCCATTCCTCTGGAGCTGTTTCCGCCACACACGGCGAGGTGATCCCAAGCCAAACACCCAGCTACAAGCCGTGGGAGGCCGCCGAACTAGGTCCACCAACATGTTGTGGGCTCCCGCTGTACAATGTGGCCCATTGCACCACCTTGCAGTACTCCGTTGGTCTCCCTTTTCTGAACACTCCGGGAGGCCAATCAGGTATACTCGATTACATCGCGTCCCAATCTGTGAGAGAGTATACACTGCTAACCACACCGCCACGCAGAATCCGGTGTAGCATCGTCAACCATGGATATGAGGTACCAACGTCGCTGATCCCAACTACAAGAGGGTTGCTCCTGCACCACGACTCCCTATGGTGGACGGATCTCCGTGTGGAGCCCTCGAAGCTGCTTCGTTTCTTGTCGTTCCCTCGTACCCATCGATCAAATAAATATTTACGCGTTGTCGTTTAAAAATTTACAACAACACTTTCCATGGCTATCGCAGAATACATCCAGGCCGGGTATGACCTGTTCAGACAACTCCCTGTTGTCCAGCAGGCATTCATTGTTGTTTTTGTTCCGTTAGTGTACAACTTGCTTCTGCAGTTTTTGTATTCTTTGCGTAAGGACCGTGTGCCTATGGTCTTCTACTGGATTCCGTGGTTTGGGTCCGCCGTCGGCTACGGGATGGATCCCTACGGTTTCTTTGAGGACAGCCGTGCCAAGTACGGGGACGTGTTTTCCTTCATGTTGCTCGGAAGAGTGATGACTGTCTACTTGGGTCCCAAGGGCCATGAGTTTGTTCTCAACGCCAAGGTGCTGGAAGTCAGTGCTGAAGACGCCTACAAGCACTTGACCACCCCTGTTTTCGGAAAGGGTGTTGTGTACGACTGTCCTAACCACAGATTAATGGAGCAAAAGAAGTTTGCCAAGTCTGCCTTGACTGTTGACTCGTTCAGAAGATACGTTCCTAAGATCAGAGAAGAAGTGTTGAAGTACTTTGTCGAGTCCAAGAGATTCGACATCAAGCACAACAACGGGGGTATCGTCGACGTGATGCACTCGCAACCAGAAATCACCATCTTCACCGCCTCCCGTACCTTGCTTGGTGACGACATGAGAAAGAAGTTTGACGCTTCCTTTGCCCAGTTGTACTCCGATTTGGACAAGGGCTTCACCCCAATCAACTTTGTCTTCCCTCACTTGCCTTTGCCCCAATACTGGAAGAGAGACGCTGCCCAGCAGAAGATCTCCAAGACCTACATGTCCTTGATTGAAAACAGAAGAGGTTCCGGCGACATTGACGCTACCCGTGACTTGGTTGACTCCTTGTTGGTCAACTCCACCTACAAGGACGGTGTCAAGATGAGCGACCAAGAGGTTGCCAACTTGATGATTGGGATTTTGATGGGTGGTCAGCACACCTCTGCTGCCACCTCTGCTTGGTACCTCTTGCACTTGGCTGCCAGACAAGACTTGCAAGAAGAATTGTACGAAGAAGTGACTGGTGTTTTGAACAAGAAGGGTGGTAACATCTTGGACTTGTCCTACGAAGACTTGCAAGAGATGCCTTTGATCAACAACGTCATCAAGGAAACCTTGAGAATGCACTCTCCATTACACTCCTTGTTCAGAAAGGTCTTGAAGCCTATGGTTGTTCCAAACACCAGCTACGTCATTCCAAAGGGCCACCACGTTTTGTCGCTGCCTGGGTATGCCATGACCAACAGTCGCTACTTCCCTAACGCCGAGACCTTTGACCCACACAGATGGGACGAGAACACCGCCGAAAACGACAACACCGAGTCGGTCGACTACGGTTTCGGGGCCATCTCCAAGGGTGTCTCCTCTCCATACTTGCCATTTGGTGGTGGTAGACACCGTTGTATCGGTGAACAATTTGCCTACGTCCAATTGGGTACGATCTTGGCTACTTTTGTTTACAACTTGAAGTGGAGATTCAAGGAAGGCGAAGACGTTCCTGCCATCGACTTCACCTCCATGGTGGCCTTACCAACAGAACCTGCCCAGATTGTTTGGGAAAAGAGATCCACTTGTGTGGTGTAATCCAAAAGGCTCAAGTTGCCTCATACAATTTGTTTGGCTCCTGCCATGCTGCGTTTAATAGACAGGGTTGACTTTAAATAGCCACCAATCCTTGGTGTTAACTTCTAATATATATTTATAAACCAGTTTGGATATTGTAGGAAGGAGAAGGTGGTTGCGGTATTGAGTTTAGGCTGCAAACAGAGACATTTTGTGGACAATGGTGCTGGAACATACAGAAAACGACCCAAACTAACTAAAACTGCTTCCCAACACAGAGCCAACACACCTAGATCTAAACTAGATATTGTAGGTTGTTGTAGATCTACCTCCACGTAAACTCGTCTCGGAGGTGTTATCAGCATCGGCGACCTGTGTCGCACCGCCGTTTGGAATTTTTGTAAAACGAAGTGTGAGTCACTATCACCAACTCACCAAACATGCTGAAAACGTTCCACCTCAAAGTGCCAGCGTCACTGGCCAACATCGGGCCAGGCTTTGACGTTCTTGGGATCGGTCTCAACCTCTTTATGGAGGTCAAAGTGACGATCGACCCGAGCGTTGACACGTCATCGGACCCCCACAACGTCAAGTTGTCCTACGAAGGTGACTTGGCTGAAAAAGTCCCATTACAATCCGATAGAAACTTGGTGACCCAGACTGCCTTGTACGTCTTGCGTTGTAACGGCATCGACAAGTTCCCACCAGGGTCCCAGGTGCATGTCATCAACCCTGTCCCGTTGGGCCGTGGTTTGGGCTCTTCTGCCGCCGCCATTGTTGGCGGTGTCATGTTGGGTAACGAGATCGGGGAACTCAACCTCTCCAAGACCAGAATGTTGGACTACTGCTTGCTTATTGAAAGACACCCAGACAACATTGCTGCTGCCATGTTGGGCGGATTCGTTGGCTCGTACTTGAACCAGTTGCCAGAGGCCGAAGATAAGGCCAAGAACGTTCCTTTGGAGCACATTTTGCCCAAGCCAGACACCGCCAAGGAGTTGGTTGTGAAGGAGCAACCTCCACAGAACATTGCCGAGTACTTGACCTACGGTTTCAACTCGAAGATCAGATGTATCACCGTGATCCCCAAGTTCGAGTTGTCCACCGACGACGCCAGAGCCGTCTTGCCACAGAACTACTCTAGAGCAGATGTTGTCTTCAACTTGCAGAGAATTGCTGTGTTGACATCTGCCTTGGGCCAGGCAGAGCCAAACCCTAAGTTGATCTACGAGTCCATGAAGGACAAGGTGCACCAGCCATACAGAAGCAAGTTGATTCCTGGCTTGGACCAGGTCTTGGAGAAGGTGACCCCCGAAGCCTTTGACTCGTTGTGTGGTATCTGTTTGAGTGGAGCCGGCCCAACTATCTTGTGTTTGGCCACCGGCGACTTTGACGCCATTGCTGAGAGGGTGGTCAAGATCTTCAAGGACGCTGGGGTCGAATGCACCTGGAAGTTGCTTGATTTGGCACACGAGGGCGCCACTGTGTCCAAGTAAAGCTGTGCTCTGGCAACGAAGTTTGCTCTGGTGGCTGCAAATCCGCTCAGTGGACAACCAGCTCACTTGGTATCAGCTTTTAGATAAGATACACAGATAAGCTGGCCACAGCATCGAACAACCAGCTAACTAGCTTAGAAGCAGCGCCAGTTTTAGAGAAGATACACCTAGATATGCTGGCAGTGGCACCAGATTGAATCAGCAAAAATTATAGAATAGAAGATCACAGCGAGATTGCTGTGGTATGACGATAATGTAGCCGAAGGAACCCGGTTTCTTGTTGGCCAACTGAGGCGCAAGTGTTGGGTAGCAGAGCAGGTATTATCTCGTAGGAGACGACCTCGTAAATGGTGCATTGGACACAAGTTGAATAGGAATGACACAAGGGTGTAAAGCAACCGGGCTCGAGAGTACTTCCCCAACACCGTGGACCCGATGCTGGAATGCCTCACAAGATGGGACCCGGACTTAAGCACCCTCCGGTAACCCTGGACCCGACTGCAGCAGGATCGCATGATCTCAGACCCTGCTTCCATGCTTTTCCTAATGCAGACATGTATTCTGGGACCATCTCAACGCTCCCATTCTGGAAGCCCTAAATGCTCGTTTGTGACTGCCAACTTAGAGTTGCATTTACGATTAAACGGTCTGCATGGGATCGGGTTTAGTTCAAACGCTGCCAACACTACAAAAACGCAGACACAATGCGCTTGGCATATGCCTTAGCGGCTTGTCGGGCTTCTCCGTTAACGGCTGCTAGAGTTCTTGGTGGTGCTGGCCTGTACGACTTGCCAAACCTTGAATTGCTGCGAACGGACTTGGCGATCTTTTGAGCAGCAGCACATTCTCCAAATAACTCCGGAGGACCCTTGTAACCGCTCCTTTCCCCAGATTTAACCGACCGTTCCTGATGGCCGGCTTTAGAGTTAAGTAGCTCCGCTCATACGCCATCTAGAGTTAGGATCTGGAGACGATCAGATGACGGTTCCTGAAGGAGAATCGCATGATGAGCTCTGGTGGGTAGGAGCCCGCGCAGAAAGGCCCTGGGTTGCAAAATCCATGTAACATCGTCTGGTGTTTATGCCGGCCCAAATTGCCAGTGAATAAAGCCGGGATGGGGCCACTCCCAGCTACGACAAACCCGGGAAATAGTCCCTTGCACGTCAAGGGCACAAAGCGAGGTTTGAAGCGCTCTCTTTAGTCGCTTGAGCATTTACTGAGGATTGTGCTGCAGCACACCATGCCCGGCGACCAGCTTCTTCTGGTTCCTGCTACCCCGGCTGCAAGAAGCCTTGACGGTCATTCATATGCAACCAGAATGAGCTGATACTGTTTCTGATAGAGGTTTAGGTTTCGATTTTGGCATATGTTGCAGCCTTTCGGTAGACACTTGTCTCAACAAGTACTCCCCAAAATCCGCAACAATACATTTATACACGTAATGAGGTGTTGAAAGATTGGTCTGGGAGTGATGGGTAAGTATTGTGGTGTCAGAACTACAACTGCAAGTGAGATTGCAGGTGGTAAAGGGCTGTGAAACATGGCAAGCATCATTAGCAGCCAAATACACTAAACAGGAAGCATTATCCAAAGCTCACTCCACCAAGTACACCATGTCTTACCAGAGAAGAGTAAGCTTAAAGTGTTTCTCTTGTTAGAAGAATACTGCTTTGTCAAAACTCATTGACTGGGTGTCCTAGCTCAAATGACCTAGCCTTTTTAACCTCAGGGCATGCCCGTAAAAGGGCCGCTTAAGGAACTGTTAGGAATCATTGTGCTACCAACAGCACCTCCAAAGATACACACAAACCGCACAACGCACAGGCAACTTCACCACAACCGTCTCATACAATCGTCTCCTCCCACAGTTGCAGCCATCGACGTTGCTGCCAGCAACTGCTTTGGGTAAATCACGTGACCAAACGCATCTAGGTGTTTCTCATTTATCCAATCAATCCACTCATAATCAACACCATGGTGAACAACGAACTCCTGGTGAAACTCCTCACCGACGAATTGTTGGAGCGCTCCAGCCTGCAACCAATCTATCTCTCTGCCGTTGAGGTGCAGGGTGGCGACACGTTCTCCAGCGAATTTTTCAGAAAACTCTTGCAACCATTGCTTGCAAAGAGCGACTACACGCTTGGGCAGTTGGTAAAGAAGGTCGAGGAAACCAACGCCAAGTTGCAACAAACAGACGTGTTTTCCAAGGTGGAGCTCAGCTTGCATTCCGACTACATCAGCAGTCCTAAGGTCAGTGAGGTGACCAACTACAACAAGGAGAAGCCATTGGCTACCAAGCTCTTGATTGACTTGGTGCCTGTCACCTTGAACCTCGTGCAAGGATACTTGAACACCAACAGCGAAGACTACTTGAACGTGAAATTGGACTACCTCAACAACAACTTCAACAACAATGGTGAATTGGTCAAGATCGGGGTCAAGTACAACCCATACAAGCCCAACGACTTCTTGAAGACCAACTTCCGCTTTTTGTCTAGCTTGGCAGACCCACAATTCAAGCTCTTGGCAGACGTGTTCCACGGGCACCAAAACAACCAAGCATGGCACAACTCCGTTTTCAACACCACCGGCGGGGTCATTGGTTTGAACCACCGCTCTACAAACTACACTTCTTTGACTGGGTTTGGTTTGGAGAAGAAGAGTTTGAACTCGGACGACGAGGCCTTGGCCCACTTGACCAATGACGTTTTGAAGTCATCTGCTTTCAACAAGTTGCAATGGTCCAAGACTTGCTCCTCTTCAGGCATCGACTTGAGTCTTCACAACGAGCTTGCTTCCTCTGCCGAGGCCGGCAAGAAGGACACCACCTTCATAAAGCTGGACATTTCCTTGACTTTGTTCAAGTCCTTCTTCAACAACTTTATCACTTTCAACACCCAAGGTCAATTTGGTAATGTCACCCTCTTGGGAGAAGGCAGCGTCCATCTCTCGGACAAGTTCTTCCTTGGTGGGGCTTCTTCCTTTAAGGGTTTCAGCAAGAACGCTGTCAACTTGGACGGTGGCTTGCAGTATGCCAAGATCTCCCAAACTATTTATTCTAAATTGCCACACTTCTTGCACAGGGTGGGCGAGAATCCTTTGAGATTGTACGCCCAAGTCAACGGTGGTATTGTGGGCGACAAATTGGTCGATGGTGTTGGTGCTGCTGCTCTCAGCGCAGGGTTCGGGGTGAGCTACTCCAGCAATGGTGCGAACTTGAACTTGGGATACTTTGTTGGTAAGAGAGTCGACGGCGGACTTGAGGGCGTTAGAAACGGAATTGGTTTTGAGTTGGGGATTGGTGCTACCAAGTAGGCAGCAATGCTTGGCAACTAAAATATTGCCGAGCAAGGATATTGTATTTGAATCTGTCTATAACCATCTGACTACAGATGGTTTATGAAATAGAAGGTCGTTAGACCAATAAAAGTGGCCGTGTGCCAAAATCGGGAGGTCTTGTAGATTGGTGTGGGTGTTGTTTTGTCGCGATGTGTAGTTTGCAGTCAAGTATAGGGTCAGAGAACGCTAGCAGTGTGGATTTAAAATGTAGATGCTTTGAATAAAGGGATCGGTTGCAAAGAACTTTGATGGGTGGTGCATTGGTACTGAAGACGTCAACGGGAGTAGGTGTAGCACACAACCCCAAGCATTGCACATATTATCCACATGAAGAGCATTTGATAAACAGCATTTTATAAGTACATTAAAAGTCATACCATCCCCTAAACTCAATTAGAATCTATTTGAAGTACTTCTTGTGGTCCAACATCTATCAGATCCGTAAACATCTAATATCGGCACCAGGAAGCAACACACACTTCTCGTCCCACCTACAGAGCAAAACTCATCCAAAACTCCTCCTAAAACACGAACACACCTAATCAACACACCACACCCTCCACATCTTCTCCTCTTCTTTTTCTGTGGCCTTGCAACCAACTCTTCTCAATTTTGCAGCCTTGCAACCATTGGCCATTCTTTGCTCCGCAAGACGCGAAATTTCAATCGCGTCTTCAACTACAACAACAAGCATGGGTGTATCTGGATTCCTTTCTATACTTAAAGAAATCCAAGAACCTACCACGCTTGAGCGGTACAGAGGGTGTACGATTGCCATCGATACCTATGGATGGCTCCACCGTGCACTTGTGCTGTGCTCGCAAGAGTTGTGCCAGGATCAACCCACCAAGCGATACATCACGTCTGTGATGAACAAGGTCCAGATGTTGAAACACTTCCAAATCACACCTTATTTTGTTTTCGATGGGGGGGTGTTGCCCACGAAGCAGGGGACGTTGGATGAACGGCGGATCAAGCGTGAGGAGTCGATGGTTCGGGCCAACGAGTTGATGCGCCAGAACAAGCCCAAGCTAGCATACAAGGAGTTCATGAAGGCAGCATCCGTCACACCACAAATGGCCAAGAGTGTCATGTTTGAGTTGGACAAGTTGAATATCAAGTACGTTGTTGCCCCCTACGAAGCAGATCCCCAGATGGTGTACCTCGAGAAGCTTGGGCTCGTCGATGGCATCCTCTCCGAAGACTCAGATCTCTTGATCTTTGGTTGCCAGAGGTTGATTACAAAATTGAAGGATGACGGCACATGTATCGAGATCAATTGCCAAAACTTCAACAGAGTCAAGCAGATCCCATACTTGTCGACCTTAACAGACGAACAGATGAGATTAGTGGTCATCCTCTCGGGATGTGACTACACCAAAGGAGTTCCAGGCATTGGTCTCAAGACTGCATTTCAACTCGTAAAGAAGTTCCAGACATTGGAGAAAGTTCTAGCAAACTTGAGGTTTGAAAACAAGGCTATTCCCCTGGACTTTGAGATCGAGGTGGCCAAGGCCGATTTAGCATTCCAGTACCAGAAGGTGTTTGACCCGGTAAACCAACGAGTGTGCACCTTGCGGGAGTTCCCTGAAGATGTTGACTTTGAATTGATGGAAAGTTGCTGTGGACAGTCTTTTGACGATGTCGTCATGAAGAAGGTTTGCAACGGGTTGCTCCACCCCTCCAACCACTCCCAGCAGTTGGTCACAAGAGAAGAGTACTTGTTTACCAAGAACTACAGAAAAGCACCGATAAAAAGAACATATATCCAACGGTCGACCTCGCTCAACGCTCCGGTCGTACCTGCCAGCTCAAACACCCCCAGCATATTGGACATGATGAAAGTCCGCAAACAGCCGATAAAGAAGGATCTGACCCCAGACTTGCGCCATGTCCAACCTTCCAGAGCCCCTACCTTGTCTCCCACCAGTAAAAAGATCCAAAGAGCAACAGACGATTCTGTATCTCCCAAACAAGAGAGCAAATTCTTCAAGAACACTCTTAAACAGAAGAGTTTACCTGTTGCCAGGTTTGAGAAGTCTTTTGAAACGGAATTGGTGGCATTGCCGAAACCCAAGATTGTTTTACCTGATGGTGAGCTCACTGATGACGACCTGTTTAGTTTTAGTGAAGACGAAGAGTTGGACAAGATTATACAGGACACATCGAAAATGGGACCTAGTCCTTTACAAGATGTTCTCGATGATGAGGGAGTTGAAAAAGAAGACGTAAAAATGACCTCCATGGTGTTCCCCGACGTTTCAGAGACCGATTTTGACGTCCAGGATGACGATGACATCGAGGAGTCTCCAATTAAGCATAAGGTGGAGCCCAAGCTTTCGAAAATTGCATTATCCATACGAGAGACGTTTCTGTATAAAGCACCATCTCGAATTGAATCTGTGAGTTCAATGAACTTAGGTGGAAAGACTCCAAATCCGATAAGCGGCTGTACAGAAAGCTCAAATTCAGGAACTTACAGCGGAGCAGGTGCTACGCGAGACATGACCCTTCGTCCTGCTATGAAAACCAAAGACGTGACGTTCTCTGCGAGCATAAGAAGACCGACTTCACAAGCGCCGCATGTCCAGGTCCCCCAGTCCCAACTCGACGAAGATGACGAAATTAGCGAGGAGGAGTCACAGAAGAAAGACACAAGACAAGTTGTTCATCCGTCTAGCTGCGTAAGTGAAAGCCAGCGGTCAGAGGAATTGAGCGAGGAGGACTCACAAGGAATCACCTTTGCTGGAACAAGATTAAGCCTACGCCAGTTTGCCTATAGAGGGTAGGAACTAAGAGTACTTACTGTTGGCATATTCCTGTGCTGCGTATGGTAAACAGGGTAAAAGAGGTGACAAGACCCTGGAAACACGACTTTTCTGGACGGTATCTAACAAGTCCGATCCCCTTATTAGGCTAATTCACAATAGACTAATTAAAAGATCTTCAATGAAGATGCTCTATGCTTTGCGGCATTTTGAAGAGGTTACTTTACATGAATGTTTCAATGAGGACCAATATTGGTATCAAGAGAATGGCATTACTTCAGATATTATTGTGCCACTACAACCCAATAAGCAAGATTATGGCTCTTGCGGATGCATATTTAAAGGACTGACATATTAAGCGACTGCATGGAAGTAGATATTTCAGGTCCACATTAACTAACGAACAAGATTCAAGCATATTGTAACTCTGTAGGTGGTCAGTGTTTATTGTGACTCTGAAGGTGTTCTGAGATTGAAGCAATTAGAAGTAGAGAATTGGTGTTTTTACTTAACTAGTATTTATCTCGAGTTTTCGCCTCTCGTCACCGCTAGGCAATAAACAAGCCCGTCTAAGCATTGCCTGTTATAAGCTGCTTGGATCTTCCAGATTCTGACTCAATTATGTACAGCCAGGTATCATGTCATATGCTTAAACAATATACTGCACTGATATAACTTAAAAGATTCAATTCATGATTCTTTACCTACCGTCATACTACCGATTAACTTTACAGCCACAATAATACGTCGTGTCATCAACGCTCAAGATATCGGTAGCGCGCAAGCCAATGGGCATGATCAATTGGAGAGTAAGGAAGCGTACATTAATACGGGGCGAAGGTGCAGGGTGACGACTGACTAATTGTATCATTCACCCAGACGACTAAGATCAAGGGAATTGATAACACTATGGCAACGCTACTCACTACAACCTCCTTGTATCTTGACTTTATATGCACAGATCTTGATGCCATTGGGCGGCCGTGCAGCCATGTCTGTATTCATCTCAACCTCGGAGGCTGCAGATATATTTCCGGAAGGCATTCCGCAGAAATAATTGCCGAAAGTTCGTAAATGGCTGCACGAGGAGTGGAAATGCGAGGACAATATTCTTGACCATCGATTGTCTAAGAGACGTGGAGAGGGCTCATACGCAAAACAGGGTCGTGGTAAAGACGGTACAGCGATACAAGGAAGGTCTCTAGGCATCTTTTGGCAAAAGAATAGCAACGCAACAGCTTAGAGTTGGCTGGCAATAGTGATAGCATTGCCCCGAATTCGTTTATTTGTGCAAAGACAGCCCCGCTGGTATCTTAGATCCGCATTAACGAGCGGTCGCGGCTTAGAAAGTTACACTTGCGTGAACTGGCTGCGCATGTAGCCATGGCCCCAAAATATTTATGATAAGGTGCAAAGGTGTGTAGGCAAGATGTATAAAAAGACACCAAAATCTAGTAAGTTTTGACCCCATTGCTTCTTCTAGCACAGTTAGACCAGATGGTATCAATTTCTACATTTTGCTGGTCTTTTCCTTTGCTTTTATCCGTTGGCAGCGGGTTGGTTGTCCCAAAAGAAAAGCCCGGTTATCTTACTTTTGAAGCCGAGAAGAGGGATGTGCCTACTGTCAACTTGGACAAGAGAAAAAAAACGTCCCTTCCTGAAGGCACTTTCGAGCTGAACTTGAAGTATCACACCAAGGCTTATTACATTGACCTCAAACTTGGAAGTGCAAAGCAGAGTGTCTCGGTGGTGTTTGACACTGGTAGTTCGGATTTCTGGGTCCCAGGCACAGAAGTGAGTTGTGTGGGATGCACAAAATTTGGTTCCTTTGACCCTACCAAGTCAACCGGTCTTGAGGACTTGAATATACCGTTCCAGGTTTCATATGGCGATGGTTCGTATGCAAAAGGTGATTTTGTAACGGATGACGTGCAGATCCCCAATGGTCCTACATTAACGGAAGTCCAGTTTGCAGTTGTTTCCGATACCACCACATTGTCAAACAGCGGAGTCTTGGGAGTTGGCCCTGAAGCTGTCCAGTATTTGAGCGGCAACGAGAAACATTACCCAACCATAATAGAGGACTTGAAATCAAGTGGTGCCATCAATAAAGCAGCTTACTCCGTTTACTCGACCGGAAAGAAGGCCACAATCATATTTGGAGGATATGATGCGGCAAAGGTTGGCAGCGAATTTGCAAATTATAATGTTACCGCAACAGGCCGGTTAGCAGCACCTGCAGACACTGTGTTCGTTGGAGACACTTCTAATCAAGGATATTTCTTTAAAACAGATGCACTCGACTACATCTTAGATACCGGCTCCACAATCTCTACCCTACCAGACGATATTGTGGAAACCATTGCCTCAACGTGGAGTCCAAACTACTACGAGTTGGCTGGAAACTCCGGGTACTATTCTGTTGATTGTAAATCCCCAAATCCAGATCATATTCTCAGTTTCGATTTTGGACATGTTCCTATCAATATTCCCATCAAGGAGTTGATTTATAAGTCACACGGTTCTTGCATTGTGTACTTGCAGAGTATGACGTCTAGTACCCCGGATGCCATTCTTGGGGATGATGTCTTGAAACACGTATACTATGTGGTTGACATTGAAAACTCTACCTTTTCCATTGGCGCAGTTCAAGAAGAACAACTGAAGCCAGACATTATAACCATCACATAAAACAGCTGGTAAGGTTACAACAATGCAGCTCAAATAATCGGAAGCAAGCTTTTAAAGTGACAGGTGAGCGAAATGCTGAGAATTGCTAGTCAAATCTTGGTATCTTTTGATTCGAGAAATATAGCTATGGGAAACGAAAATGAGAAATGCGCTGGTAGCCAGACAGTTTTGAGTTGGACCATAATCAAGAAAATGGTCTACCAATTAACGATATTGCCAAAGTATATCTAATAAATCATATAATTTGAATCCGATGCGTACAGCGTTGTTGACTTGTAGGTTGCAGCTGGAACCCAGTGCTACTGGAACAGAGATCAAAATTGGTGCATGGTGCAGAAAGTAAAAACTTAAGGGAGTCAAGAGCGTCAAGGGCTGCTCACTTGCTTTAACACATAGTTAATGGCTATTTAAGTAGCTTGGCACCGCTGAAAAAGCCTTGTGTTGGTCTGTTTGGGCTCAACTCATAATTTTGCACCCAAACAGACAAACACCTCACGGCTTAAAAACTGGCCCCTAGACCCAGACTTTCGCCGGGTGTTCTGCATGAAGCTACGGCAAAGACAAAAGGCCTAATTTAGCCAACTTTTCAACTCAGCAACTGAATCAAGATCAACGTCATAGAACAGAGCCAGACCAGATATGTTGTGTTGCGGAGAACTTCAAGAACTTTGCGCTGTAAAGAAAAAAACAAGAGAAGTGTACTCAGTGTACTCCAAAACCAAAGACTGGCAAAGAGTCAAACAAAACCAAAGACTGGCAAGCCAAATCGAGGGGACCACCAAGAAAGCCACCTCAAGCAGCAGGCTAACACACATTGCATTGAATCGACTGAAAAGGGACCGTGGAACCGGTTTAGAACCGACCCGGGCACGTGGTTGGGGGTCCCCGGTGGCACCCTGCATGGGTGCTGCTTCGAAAAGCCGCACAGAAACCGACGGGCGAGATAGGAAGTGCTACCTAGAAGGTGTTACACCCAGTACACTACAATAGAAGAGGTAACTCACAAACAGACACCTCCCGCACAAGACACCTCCCGCACATCGACCACTAGCTACTTCTCCTATCGACATCGACAAAAATGGTGGTTGCCGCTACTTTGCATGTTGCAAACTATGTGCGAGCCCTGAGCGACCGCAGCCATCAGCGACAAATGACTCTCGCTGGGACAAAGCTGGGATTTTCGTGCCTTGGGGAAATCTGAGGTGACCACAGTCAGCAAGCACAGCCTTTGAGACCTGTGTGGTGTTTTTTTCCATTGGCTTGACTGGAGTCTAACGACTCTCACAATGACCAGCCCCGTCATCCATTTCCGGCCGCGATGGGGTCTACCATGCAAGTGAACTGAAAGGCTTGTTCATAAGCCATCCGGAATATGAATGCTTAAGCCGTTCCATGTTGCTTCTATTAGAGATTCAGTTTCCAGAAGCCTTCCGTCATCAGACGTAAAGAAGACTCAATTGCGGGTATCTCCAGGGCGGCCCAGAGTAGTAGCCGACTTGACAGCTGCTGGCAGCACAAGGGGGCACGTCAGCACCTCGTCTTGCGGACGCTTATGTAACGACATGATAACAGAGCCCCACGCTCGCAACGATTTTTCGTATTTGACTTTCGGTTATGAAGAAAGGGATTACCTGACCGTCCACAATAGCTTCCCCTCGAAGCCAATAAATTAGACTGACAATTTAAATAGACCCACATCGAATTCGATTTAGACTGTTACAAGGAAAGTCACCAACCTTTCGGAAACAACCCCAAGAATCCGAAATCCACCACACGCCGTGGGCTCCAATAAAAAAGAAAAACACACTACAAACTTTACGAGAAAGACAAACAAGCTACATAAACAAATGGTTCTACTCCAACGAATCCTCCCATTGATCTCATTGACGAGTCTAGCATTGGGCTGGGACCTTCCGCTCAACCTTGGCAACGTTCTTGAGAAGAGAAAGTCCAAGTCCAACAAGTACATCTACAGCAGCCCGATCCAGTTCCAGTCGGGGTTGGGCTGGTACATCAACTTGTTTGTGGGGTCGAACAACCAGAGCGTGTGGGTCCACCTAGACACCAGCTCGGCGGACTTGTGGCTTCCCTCGCCACAGGTCGACTGCTACAGTCCTTTCAACTGTACGCATGCGGGGGTCTTTGACCTCACCAAGTCCAACAGCTACACAGGCACCAACGAGCCATATGTGGTGGCGTACGGCCCAGACAGCTACACTTTCGGGTACTTTGGGACCGACGTTGTTGGGCTTCCCGCCGGAGGACCCGTTATTGGGAACGTCCAGTTTGCCGTTGCCCAGAACACCTCTGCCCCAGAAGGTGTCCTTGGCATCGGTCCTGCAGTCTTGGAGGCCCTCCATGGAAACCAGGCAAACTACTCCACTTTTGTCCAGGACATCAAGAACCAAGGTTTGATTCAGAAAACAGCCTACTCGATCTACTTTTCTCCGGCCCAAAGAGAAGGAGCCATCATTTTTGGCGGGTACGACAAGACGCAGATTGGAGGACCCATCACCACCGCCTCGTGGCAAGACAAGGGAGCCTTTGTGTTGACCTTGGACGAGCTCACCATCAACGACCCCTCCAACGCCACCACCTTCCACGACTCGTACGACTACCTCATCAACCTCGGCGCCACCCACTCGATGCTTCCAATCGACGTCATCACCGCCATTGCTGATAGCTGGTCCGGGAACAACTTCACCTGGGACCCCGATACCTACTACTACAAGGTTCCTTGTACTTCCCCATCTCAAGCACCAACCGTAGACTTGCACTTTGGCAATGGTACTGTCAATTTCTGGGTGAGCGACGCCATCTTGAACATCAACAACACTTGCCACTTGGCCTTGGTTCCAATCTCGGATGGGATGCCTTTTGGTGTTCTTGGAGCCGATTTGATGGTTCGCCAGGTTTGGATTTTTGACCTTGATGCTCAAGAGATCAGTTTTGCAAGCAGTAGCTTCAGCACAGGCAAGCCAAAGTTGCAACAAATCACGTAACAAGAAAATGACTGATGTTTTAAGACAATTTAAGTTACTTCTAAAACAAATTTTAGTACAAAAGACATTGGCTTGTTCTGTACGGTCTAACTAAAAACCATATAGCTTCTGACTGGGACACTGGTTTGTTCCTTATGTATTAACATATAAATGTACAACTATTATAAGAAGATGTTCACGAAAAGTAGAGCTGGTAATGTCTTGAAATGTATACGAGAGTACTGAATTCAATTGAAAGGGGATACCCATTATCAGTTGCCACCTACTCACCACTCCACCTACAGTATACTTCACTCCAACCTCGCTGAGCATACTTCACACCAACCTCACTGAGTACCCACCACCCCAATACAGTAACTATCTTTATACATCGTAGTATTCGTATCTATGCTATATCATGTTGCTTCCTTCTATTCAACCTTTCTGCTCGTTACACACCTCTCACCATACAAGTACCAATCACCAACCTTGTCAAGTCTCCTTCGGCGTTGCCTAACTTGTATATCTTCCTGACTTTTTCAACATCCACCAATTGACCCAACTTAGAGTCGTCCACCTCTTCGCCTTGGGTACCCAACACCTTGTTCAATCCCTGCTCCAAAGCTGCCAAATCAGTGCTCTCATCAACCACTCTTACCACCACCAAGCTGCCGACTTCCACGTCAACTCCGAACTTCTTGAAAGCTTCCATAATGTTGTTCACCGGAGACAAGTTGTATATTATCTCTGCATTCAAGGTCTTGGCCTTCATGGTGCTGTTGGCCTCATTGGTCAAGGATCTGTGGATTGCAAACTGGATCTGCTCAACAGACACTAAGTGTCTGGTGTTGAGGAACGCATAGTCATAGTCTTTATCTCCGGAAACAAGCTTGTCTTTCACAGTAGCAAGCACTTCCTTGGAAACATCTCTATATAAGGCAACAAATGCCTTTTTGCCTGGAAACTGGGGGAACTCCATGGTGGGTAGATGGAATCAAACTTAGTTTTTTTTCTTGCTTTATCTCAAATACAAACCAAACAGACTGTTGATATGGACAAGTATATGGAGGAGTTGTTTGAACAGTATCAGGAACCGGCTTCCGAGGCCACACTCAGCTCGTCACGACAGTACCCGGAGTTGATTCTACAGAAATCGCAAAAGTCCAACAAGTACTACGGATCGTTTCAAAGTTACAGCAGACAGTTTGTCCAAGGCGAAGGAGAGGGAATAGTACGATGGAACAATTCCAGCATAGACAACTCCAGTAGAGAGGTGATTGAGACGTGGGACACGTTGGACAAGAAGAAGGGAGAATCTGTCTCGTCCAATACCACCAATTTCAATGCATTGTTCAGCTGGTCCTCCAGCGAGGCCTACATCCAGGCTAGGAAGTTGGAGCTACAGTTACAACGTGGGGAATTCGACATTCTGGAGCCTCCAAAGAGTCCAACAGTTGCCAAGAAGGAGAAAGATGGGAAGTTTAGCATTCCACATGGAAGTGAATCCATGACCAACAGACTCACTAAGGTGATCGACTTGGAGGCCAACAAGTTCATCCACGCCCGAATCCAGGTGATCAAAGCACATCATAGTGAGGAGATGAACAAGCAGATACATCAGAGAAAGAGAAAGGATCATGAAATGCATTTGAGGAGATTGAAAATGAAGGAGGAGGAGTACGAGAAGCAACTCCAGGCGTTGTCATTAGAGCACAAGAACGCCGGATCCACAAACTTCTTTAACAACTTGTTTGGATTTGTGGAGGCAGAGTCGAAGAAGAAGGAGTACTCGGTATCGTCGCCATCTCCGGCGGAAAAGGAGCCTAAATCGCCCGTCAAGACGTCAAAAGACAAGCCAGCATTTGCATTTTTACAAGGCTCTCTCTTCTCTAAGAAAGACAGCAAGAAAAAGGCTAAAAAGAAGAAGGAAGCAGCAGCCGATGAGCTGGCCGCAACTGGTTCAGGTGTGGAGTCGATTGCAGATAATGACGACTTCGGGACTTTTGAATCCAACACTGAGTTTTCTGACTTTGAGTCGTCGCCTTCTTCTCATCACGGCTCACAGCTTCATGTTGCTGGTCAGAGAGCTTCCATAGGTGACTCAATCAAACTGAGACACTCCTCTTCGGGTCCTACAACTGGTTCGACCAAGCCCTCTGGCTCACATCCGCTTTCCTCCACAATCACCACGTCCGACGGCTCTCCGGACCAACCGCCAGCGGTTCCGTCCAAACAAGCAACCAACGAAATGACCCCCCAAAGCATCAAGTCAGATCTCCCTCCATTACCGGCAAAGCTGACATCATCCACGCCGAACCCGGGCACCCCGATACAAGCAACCATGCTGTTGTCGTCTCGTCCCAGCTTATCGACGCCACCGCTTGCTCCTGCAAACAGACCCTCACGCCCCAACTCGGTGCAGCCTATTGTTCCAAAGCAGCAGGCCGCTTCGTCAGGCTTGGACTTGTCTCTTTTGGAGCAGTCTGCACCCGTTAAGCCTGCCAAACAAGATTTGGACTTCTCGGTGTTTGACAGCGTTGCTCAGAATCCAGAATTCAAAAGGTACATTCCCACAAAAGCTGACACTAGCACAGGCCACAAGTTTATTCCTTTGCACCACTCGTCTGTCAACAATGACTTGGTTGACTTGTTTGGCGACTCAGGTGTGCAACAGCCAATACCAAAGAAACAGAACCCACCCAAGAACGATGACTTTGATTTGTTGAGCTTGTAGTGCTGCTTGTTAAAGGATTGCTTTTAAGAGTTGAGCCTGTTGACAGAAATGTTTTTTGAAGAGCTGCTCGTTAAAAGGATTGTTCATGAGAGAGATGTGCTTGTTGATAGGACAGTACTCGTTAGAGCTCACCTTTTAGCAGCACTTGAAAAAGCTTCTCACAGCAAACTACACCACCCAGCATCATCCAAATCTATCTGGGACTTATTAGACGAACCCATATAACCTTGGAGACCTACATTCCAAATGATACAGAACATCTTGGCCGAAATCCCCCCATTCATACGGACAAAATTGGCCATTTAAACCAACTAGTACAAGAACATTACCCCACAAACTTCAAAACACCGTCATAAACCCTCTTCATATTTTATCTACATGTCCTTGAACATTTTCGATACACAATTTACATGATTCATCAGCCTACGGCATTTGTAGAACCTTCAACTCTCATGGCGGAATAGCTAGCACATGGAGCCGGAAATGGCACCACAACCACCTACACCGCTTCATAGGCAAAATAAAGCAGTAGAAACCACCGGACATATGTAGTCCATCCTTCTTCTCTACTTTCAGCACTTTGCTGGGCGTTTTTCAGATGTAACTACCTTCAAAACGGGTTCGGCTTCGGAAAGCGCTCCAAAGCTCCTCATCCTAATTCCGCATCACCAAAACTAAAGTGGTGAGTTTTTTTTTTATCGCCACTGTCAATTACTAACATGCTATCATCCAGACTACAATCGAGGGTATGTCGCCGGTTGTTAGCAACGGCACCAGGACCCAAGCTTCTGTCGCCACACCTCGAGCTCACCAGCTTGAAGAACGGATTGAGAGTGATCACAGACTCCACACCAGGCCATTTCAGTGCCCTCGGAGCTTATGTGGATGCTGGGTCTAGATTCGAAGATCTTAAGACACCAGGTATCTCCCACATCTTCGACAAATTGGCATGGAAGTCCACCAGAAAGTACACCGGGACCGAAACGATAGAAAACTTGACGAAACTCGGAGGCAACTTCATGAGCTCGGCACAAAGAGAGAGCATGCTCTACCAAGCATCGGTGTTCAACCCAGACGTCGAGAAGATGTTTGATCTCATCACACAAACAGTCAGGGACCCATTAATTACAGAAGAAGAGTTGCTGGAGTCCTTGGACACCGCCAAGTACGAGGTCAGCGAGTTATCCTACAAGCACGACGCTTTGTTACCAGAAGTGTTGCACCAAGCAGCTTACCACGACAACACCTTGGGTTTGCCACTTTATTGCCCAGAAGACCGTCTCTCATCCATCACCTTGCAAGAAGTCAAGGACTACCACAAAAAGTTCTACCAACCTCAAAATGTGGTGATTGCCATGGTGGGTGTTCCACACGGAGACGCTGTCAAACTTGCAGAAAAGTACTTGGGAGACTGGACTCCAGAACAGGTATTCAAGCCAAGTTTGGGAAAGGTGAACTACACGGGAGGCGAGATTTCGTTGCCATTCCAAAAGCCGTTGTACTCCAACTTGCCAGACTTGTACCACATGCAAATTGCGTTTGAAACCAACGGTTTGCTCCACAATGACTTGTATGCTTTGGCCACCTTGCAGAAGTTGCTCGGGGGAGGTTCTTCCTTCTCTGCCGGTGGTCCAGGTAAGGGTATGTTTTCCAGATTGTACACTCAAGTGTTGAACCAGTACGGCTTTGTGGAGAACTGTTCCAGTTTCAACCACTCATACATTGACTCCGGTTTGTTTGGGGTGACCATCTCCTGCCTGCCTAATGCAGCCCATGTCATGTCTCAAATCATTTGCTTGGAGTTGTCCAAGTTGTTAGAGACTGACACTTCCAAGGGTGGTCTCACCGATAGAGAGGTTACCCGTGCTAAGAACCAATTGACCTCCTCTCTTCTCATGAACGTCGAGAGCAGGTTGGCCAAGTTAGAGGATCTTGGAAGACAAGTGCAGTGCCATGGCAAGGTCACTAGAGTGGACGAGATGATCTCGAGAATTGAAGCTTTGTCTATCAAGGACTTGAGAGAGGTTGCAGAAAAGGTTTTGACTGGAAACGTCATCACCAAGGGTACTTCCAGTGGAGCACCTAGTGTCGTCATGCAAGGTGATAGAGCTGCCTTCGGAGACGTTGATTTCATTTGCCAGCACTATGGTTTGGGAAAGTACGATCAAAAGTTGACGGAACCAAGGGATTTCGATGAGATTGTAGGGAACAAGAAGGGTTGGTTTTGTTAGAATAGATTGTATATACTTAATTAGATTTTTCAAAGAATCAGCAAGGACTTCTTGGAGCCGTACAGGAAGAATCCTCCAGTAGGCTGCAATTGCCTCAAATGCAACCGCAATTCAGCACCACCCCTCTTAATCTCTCAATGTGCCAGTCATCCTTGAAACAACTGCTTGCTGTGCATTCCTTGGCCGCAGGTCTGCGTTTGGGTACCAAACAAAGTTGTATTATCTTGCTTTAGTAGCAGAGCTCAAATATTCGAGAGTGGGCCAGTGAACTTATTGCTGTGCAATGGCTGCGACGATCTGCAGTCACCTAAGCAATTCAAGCAAGCTTCTTGAGCGTGAATCTGACATGAAGCCTGACCTTCAGTTTATAGCGTTGCTTTTGCCTTTCTGGCTCACACTCTTATCTGACGTCAACCCGCTTGATATCTTGTTTGTGGGTATAGCCGGACTTTAAACTTTATTTATGTTGGGACACTTATTCAGATCCTTGAATACAAAAGTTTGGTCAAAAGAGGACTAAACACGCTTAAATCAGAATTAACTTCACATCCCCTCCCCGAGGTGGTGACTCAGATGGAGCGTCAATTACCCCTTGACGAAATATTTATAAGGCTTGGACTTCAGTTTGTCTACTAATTATAACGATGTTTTCGTTTAAAGCTGTCAACTACTCGGGGGGTGACAAGCCCAATGACTTTACCAAGGTTGTGAAAGTATCATCTAGACATGAACTTCCTGATAACAAAATTTTAGTCAAAACAGTGGCAGTTGCAGCCAATCCAATCGACTGGAAGCAGATTGTTCTCGGATGGAGCAAGCCTGGGGCAATTGTGGGTTGCGATGCTAGCGGGATTATCATTAAGGTAGGAAGGAAAGTCGTGGGGTTTGAGGCTGGTGACATTGTCTCGCTTGCAATTCGTGGTGGCCATACTTCCGGAAGCGGAGCATTTGCTGAGTTCATTGTTGCGGACCCAGCTCTCACCCTAAAATATCCCAAAGGGCAAATAAGGCGAGAAAAGGTTTTGAATGAAGGTTCAATATTTTCCCCGTCTACAGTCAGCTCTTTTGAGGCAGCAGCAGCAGTCACCGTTGCGTGGGTTACTGTTGGCCATGCTGCTTACGACTTGCATTTGATCTTTAACAAGGTGAGGAATTCCACAAAGTACATCCTTGTGTGGGGGGCAAGCTCTTCCTCAGGAATAGCTGCAGTACAGATCTTTAAGTTGGTGTATGGGTTGAAGGTGATTGCTGTCGCCCTGGCTGCAAATCTTCTGCTTTTAAAGGATTTGGGCGCAGACCATGTATTTGACTATAAGTCACAGCTGGTTATTGATGATATCAGAATAGTAGGTGAGACAAATATTGCATACGCATTGGATACAGTGGGTACTGTGGATACTCTACTGTCCGTTTTTGATGCTACTAGTGGCTCAAAGTTTGTAAGAATAGAAACACTCAACTTTGTCCCATTTGATGCAAAGCAAGATCCAGCAAGAGAAGTCATTATTACCACCCCCATCATCTACACTATCACTGGTCCTGCGGAAGTAGCTGGCAAAACATTTCAACCGGTTGATGGAATTGCAGAGGCCCATGAGTACTACTTTCACAAGCTCCTTCCAAAGTACATCGGGGAGTTAAAAACACCAAAGTTGAGGGTAATCGAAAAAGGTTTAGAAAGTGCTAATGAAGCTTTACTTTTATTGTATGAGAGCCAAGTCTCAGCAACAAAGATTGTATTTAGGATTTAATAAAGTTCTATAGGATTCTTTGGAATGGTATGTTGGCTAGAAAGTTGCGCAACAATGGCTGCGAAATTTGCAGCAATTTCCTCTACCAAAAATTTATTTCATATGGTAGGTGCAACAAAGCTGCTTGGTGGAATAGATGTAAATCCCTTTTTAAATTATTTACTAACAGCCAAGATAATATCGTTTTTAATCATGATCGAAATCTAATGTTGGCTGCAAATTAGCAATGATAGCAACCAAACAATCATGACAATTTGCGTGCAGTGTTGACAAAGCATTAGACATAAACTATTTTATCTCTACTTAGAAAAATGAGCACAGCAATAAGCTTTTTAGTCAGATTCTAAGTTAAAAGAACTCCTCGTATATACTGCTCAATACTACATCTTTTAGCCGAAGTCATGTATCTGTGGTATACATAAACTAAAAAAAAGTCAAGGCATTTGCTTAAGCGGAAGCCTTATCCTTGGCTTCAACGTCTTCGACGATTTCTTCGACGTGCTCAAGGAAACGCTCACCACGTCCGTAAGGACCTCTGTAGTCGTAGTCCTTACCGTGAGAGTGGTCGTAGTGGGAACGGTCGTAGTGGTCGTAAAAACGGTCGCGGCCGTATTCGTGACGCTCAAGACGTTCGAGTTCCTTGTCAATGTGCTCGCGGGCGTGGTCGTGACGGTCAAGACGTTCGAGCTCCTTGTCAATGTGCTCACGAGCAAAGTCGAGGTGCTCACGCTCAAGTCTTTCAAGACGCTCAAGACGCTCCAAGTCATCAAAGTGGTGGAGGTGGTCTCTGTGACGGTGACAAGTGTCCACACCAACACCCTTGACAGTCAAGGTAACGGCACGCCAGTTGCCGTCTTCGTTGTGTTGGGAAATTCTCCAGCCATCGGCCTCTGGCATAGCATAGAAGGTAGTTGGGTTACCACCGACATTGTTGTTCACCAAGACACCGTTAGCAGTAATGGAGAAACGAGAGCTAGATCCGAGAGCAGGACGGATACCGTTTTGGCTGCTCAGAAGACTGATACCGTTACCGTATAAGACACCACCGGCAGTTGGGGTTGCCATGTTGAATTCAACAGCACAACCATCGTTACCGATACCCAAGAATCCACGGGAGTCAAAGGTAACGTCATCGTAAATGCCTCTACCAGTAGCAAGCAAAGTGAATCTTTCGTCTGGGCTTGGGACAAGAGCGGCACAAATGGAGGCGAGAGTGGCCAAAACAACAGAATTGAATAACATCTTCTTGAAATCAGTAGTGAACAATTGAAAGTTGGAGGCAAAGATTATGTATTTATACTACTCTTCTGAAAGCTCTACAAGTTACTTCTGGTTTGAAACAGGTAATTTTAATCTTAAATTGGTCTAGATATATGAAATGCATGCTTCATCTTACGTTTTTGTAGTACACTGACGTACCGATTTCCACAAATATTGCATTTTCAAGCTTATTTTGCATTTTGAAGGCATTTTGGTGCGTTCTATGAGCAAATAGTAAGAACAGGGCTACCGGATAATAGTTTATGGACAAGTCTTAGAACTTTTGTTTATTTTGTAAGCTGATGTAAGATTCTTTTGGGAAATCTCAGCCCTGCTACGACTGGCGTCGTTGCGCTGTAGTAAACCATTTAAAGTAATTTCTAGACCCCAGTTGGTTATAAACTCATGTTTTAGATGTAAACATGTTGATCTACTATGATTGGAGGGAGGCACAGAGTATAAACAAAGTGTGTAACCGCGGTTGGTGTAAGCTTCGCTTTGGTGCTTTCTTTTCGCAGCCAAATTGCAACAGCAACCTCTTAGACACTGATCTCCTATAGCAATAGCAAATTCCTTACGAGAAGATGAGATGCCTAATGCAACCGTATGCGTATTCTTGTTTGGACGTTCTAGAGCTTGATAACTCTCGAAGAGATACAATAATTGTATTTTTCATAAGTGAGCGCTGTACCTTCCAAGAATTTCATCTTATTGTTGCTGAGCACTAGTTCAAAAAATTCCAGGCAGACTATCAGGTTAATCGCTTTTCTTTCCGTGGGTTATTTTAGTTATGTGAGCTGGAGCTAGTTTTAGCAAAGCACATATTCAAGAAAGTTTGCTTTCCCTATACATATTCTCACAGACTGTCTCAAAACAAGTTAGTAAGTTGGTTTCATAAACTCTGCACTTTGCTGTAGAGCTATCCTTAAACGTCTTTTCAAGCAACTCTACCTTCAAGAGTGGTTTTAATATTTGCTACACACCTTCGCTGATAGTTGTACAGTATTGTGACTTCTTACTATATGTTGTTTTACTTTAGACCACTTACTCACACTTTACTCACACTTCTTTTTATTGCTGCTTGGTCTGTTTGTCTTGTCGAGGAAGTTCAGAGCCAAATGATGTTCTGCGTCAGCCGCACAGCTACCAACGCACGGCTGACCATTAAAACCTATTATTGAAATTTAGGCAGAATTTTAGAGGGCAGACACACTCAGCTTGTTTATTGAAATTATTTGAACTACTCTATTAATGATTCAAACCATAATCCTGAGCTCTGACTCCAAACAGGGCCCTCTCATAGATGCTTATGTCGCTTTTCACAAACCTCTTTATTGTTGCAAACCCGTTAATATTTTGATTTTACCGGGGCTACCCAAACAAAAGCCACTCATCCAAACCCTTTAAGCAAGACTCCGTTACTCTCATATCTTTGTATTCGATATCTTAGGATAGTCTCTGAACCCCACGCCAAGGTGATCAAAATCGGATCGCGGAGCGCAATTCTTCGATTCCGAGCTCACGTTCCCCCACGCCGTTATGCCCAGAGGAAGAGTCAAACTAGTTCTAGTTCTCGGGATAGAGTGATATAGTACCCCCATACTAGTTGCAACTATTGACTGGTATTTGATACAAACTTGGGAGCCTCCACCGAGTGTTGACTTCCCCACAGCCTCTCGATCGGATTTAAAAATGCTTGACATATCAGCAGCAGATCGCCGTTTTTAGCACCCTTTGCTTCTAGGGGTGCTACTGGATTTAAAACGGCTCCAAGCAGTTAAGGTGCCACTCAGAATGGAATGTTGAAATCTTCATCACCAAGTTTCATTCAGTTGACGGAGCTAACAATGGAATGAAACGGAGATGCGTTGCCACTAAAAACAACGAGCGAACGGCATTACTCAGCAATGCGGGTTAGCCCTGCAGCGCCGCATACATACTAATACGGGGCTTTCCTCAGCCAAGGGGCCTGCCGGTGCTTATTGTCCTCCGTCCGGCTAACTCGTAGGATACGTGCAACGCACAGGTACACAACCATGATCCAGAGCAAACCTTTGTAAGTCTGTGAGTCGCCACCTGAAAGTTTTTGCTAATTGTACTTCTTTTTATCCCCACACTATGAATAAAGCCGAAGGTCAGGACGACAACTACGAAGGCGACGCTGGAGATGGTACCAAGGCCACAGATCAACATGTCACAGGACTAAAGCTCTTCATGACGCTGATATCTTGTGTCATGTCCTTGTTTGTGGTCGCTTTGGACCAGACCATTGTCACCACCATCTTGACCCAGGTTGGTAACAAATTTCACAACTTTGAAAAAATCGGGTGGTTGACGTCTGGTTTTCTCTTGCCAATGGCCACCTTGGCGCCTTCTTATGGTAAGATCTCGGTGGCCTTTGGCAGAAAGGCCGTTTTGATGGTTGGTATTGTGATTTTCGAGGTGGGCTCGCTTATCAGTGCCCTTGCTCTGTCCATGGACATGTTGATTGGGGGAAGAGTAATCCAGGGGATTGGAGGAGGAGCCATTCTCGCTATGGTCAACGTTATTTTGACCGAGTCTGTCACAGTTCAGAGACGTCCATTGGTGTTTATTCTCATTGGAGTCACCTACTCGGTTGCATCCGTCTTAGGTCCGTTTGTTGGCGGTGCGCTCGGAACACATGTCAGTTGGAGATGGTGTTTCTATATCAACCTCCCTATAGGAGGGTTTTCATTGGCATTGTTGACATTTGCGTTCCACCCACCCAGACCAAAGGGCAGTTTGATCGAAAAGTTGAAGAAAATCGACTACTTGGGGACTTTCCTTATTACCAGTGGATTGGTTCTTCTTCTTTTAGGTCTCACCTTTGGAGGTGTCGAATTCCCATGGAAATCTGCTGCAGTGATTCTCTGCTTTGTTCTTGGGGGTGTCTTGTTGATTGTCTTTACTGTTTGGAACGTCAAGTACTCCACTAACCAGGTTGTTTTGACTGCAGCTTTGACGGACTTCCGTATCCTTTTTCCTACACTTGTGGGAAGTTGCAGTTTTGCCTTCTTCATGGTTGACTTGAACTACTTGGCCGTCTACTTCCAAGTGATCTTTGATGAAGATGCTTGGTCTTCGGGGATCCACATGCTCCCGCTCGTCATTTCCGTGTGTCTTGCCTCGACCGTTGCCGGTATAGTGGTGAAGCTCACTCGCCACATCAAGTTGTGCCTTGTAGGTGCCTCCATTCTAGCACCTGTTGGAACAGGTATCCTCTTGTTTTTGTCATCCACGTCTAGTGAGGCTCGCCGTATTGGATTGCTCATCCCTACTGGTGTTTCCATTGGGTTCCAGTTCCAGGCCATGCTTGCAGCACAGATGTCTGCTCCCAAGGTGGAAGGAGGGGTGATTTTGATTACTGTCTTCTACACCTTTGTCAGAACTGCCGCTGGTGCTATTTGCCTTAATATTGCCCAGTTGATGTACCAGAATATCGCCAAGCAGAATGTTGAAAACTATATTAACAGTTTGGATCCCAACTCTCAAGCTTATGCCGAGCTCTCCAACATCCCTGCAAAGTCAATAATTCAGTCTCCTGAAATCATCCAGAGCTTGGACGCCACCAATCAGGCCTTGATCAAGAAGGAAATTATGAGTGCAATCAAGAACATCTACTGGTTTGGCTTTGCAATTGCTTGTGTTTCTTTGATTGGCTCGTTGTTTATCTCGAACAAAAGAGTTCCTCTTCCTCCTTCACCTCCAACCAAGGAAGAAGAAACAAGTCTTGAGACTACTTCCATTCAAATAGATTCCAAGAAATCAACCGACGTTACTGAGAAGGGTGGGAAACCTGAAGTAGAGAAGTTAATTGGTGAGCAAGTAAACACAAGCGCTGAAAGAGTGTAACAATTTGGATAGACGGAAAACCTAACTGCCAATGCAGAGTAGATGACATTATATCACATCAACTTAACTAGATTGCTAGATTTTAAACAATTTTGTACACAGTCCATATTAGAATTCAGATAGGTAGGTAATGTAAACACGGAACTGTAGTATACTCAGCAACAGAGTTGGCTGCAAATTCTCAGCAATGACAAAGCAGTCTATCGCGACATAGAGCCTTAATAGACCGCCTTTGTTACTTGCAGAAGCGTTTTGTTCCAGTATGACAATGTACTACCTTGGAATTGGTATCTCTATTGTCAACTTGGTGCTTGTGCTGTTAAAGTCATACAAGATAGTTAGCTACTGATGCACCTGTCACAATAGAGTCAGACGATTACGAGGCTAGTTCAAGCTCCAAACTGTTCAAGCTCCAAACTCGAGAAGTCGTTTGAAGACACTGAGAGTTGAGGGATTCATGTTTGAAAGGAGCTACTAGCCGTGCCACAGGTTGCAAAGACTGAAATGCGGAGACTGGCCCCTGGTCACCACTTTCTTAGCATTTACGGTGTTTAAGAGACTTAGAGGCTTTATACTTACTAAAACTGAATTGAGTACGTAACAAATTAATAAAGTTGATAGGCATTATCGTACTATACAGCACATACCAAAATTGGTGCTCATGTAAAAGTTTTGGCTGCAATTTGCAGCCTTTGCTGCAGCTTCTTCAATACTTCAATTTTTGTACAGTGCTGAAAGTCACCTGGTGCATACATAACATCTGCCGGGGAGCTCCACCCTACTACCACGTTGCCAGAGACTTATCGCCCCTGCATTCTATGCCTCTGTATATGTGCCCTTAGCCTGTACTTTTGCCGTGCCACAAACTGGCGCGAAGACTTCCAGAAACATTTAAACCAAGCACAAGAAAGACAAAGGGCCATATCCCCACCAACTCTCGCAAGAACAGCACCATACCAGGTTCAATCTCGGACCCGTTGAATGAGCTCCTAAGAAAGAACTTTGTGCTTTCGGTTGACTCGGAACACACCCAGCTAAATTCACAGCCACAACGAACACCCCTCGGCAAAGACATCGCGGCTCCTTATCATTTGCCACCCATAGCCTCTTTCCCCATTAGGCTGAATTTTTCAAAGGTATATAACCTTGGGCATCTGCCAGTGTTCGGCTAAGACTAATTGAAAATGGATCCTTCTACAATGGACTTAACTAGCGCCCTGTGGGTCTCCTTTGGTGGAGTCCCTTGGACACGGCCGTTGTATCCCGGAGCCAATGCCTTCAGTCCTGCCTTCATCGATGGGATGGCCTTCTACGTGGGTTTGGCCCTCCTCATCTGGGAATTGGTTCAGTTGGTATCCCTCAAGACGTACACTGCCGTGGCTGTGATCAAGACGCCTGTGTTGCAACTCGTCAAGTTGGCATTGGTGCTTGTGATCGCGGTCACGTCCTTGTTACTATATATTCATTCTAGGCAGTCCTCATTGTTGATCCTTTCGATCACACTGGTTGCCGCTCATTTCCCCTTATTGTTGTATGAAGTGAAAGCCTCTGTGGTTGCCCACGCCTCAGCGCTTTACTTTGGTCTATTCAACGTATTTTTGTTTGCAGTCACCACCACCCAGGACTTTGTTTCTCCACATCCAGTGTACGCAGATAATGCCCACTCAAAAGCCTTGGAGCTGATTGTATTTGTCTCCTTATTGGCCGTTCTGGCTTTGGAATCCTTCTTCTACGTGCCCATGTTTGACTTCGACAGGATGAAGTACAACATCGACGGCTTTACCTTGTTCACCTTTTCGTGGATCTACCCGTTGATGAGCAGAATCCAAAAGGATAACGATATCAAGCAGGAAGAAATTCCGGGCTTTTCGGAGGAGTTCACAGTAGAGTTTTCTTTCTCCAAGTTGACCCAAGCTTGGGAGTACGAGAAGTCAAAGTACAAGAAACCGCTGTTATTCAGGGCGGTCCTATGGGCTTTTGCAAAGTATGTCTCGTACGCTATCCTTCTCGAAGTGTTTAGCATTATACTAGCCTACACTCAGCCTTTTATCTTGAGACAAATCCTTGTTTTCTTTGATGAATATACCAAGAAGAACGTCCCCATGATCAAGGGTATAATATTCAGTACACTCATGTTCTTGACAACCTCTGTTCAGGCCTTGATGTTTAACCAATCGAACCAAGCAGGGTACCAATCCTTTTCCTTGGTTGAGTCGTCCTTGTCCTACCTAGTATACACCAAGTCCATGAAGTTAACCCCGGCTGCAAAGAAGAAGAAGACAACCGGAGAGATTATCAATCACATCACTGTCGATGTGGATAATATCAAGTGGTTTTTTGAATCCTTGCAAGCATGCTCTACTGATCCTTTGAGACTCATCTTTAGTTTGCTCTCCCTTTATAACTTCTTAGGAAATGCCACCTTTGGAGGTATTGCTGCTGCTGCTGTGCTTATACCATTTGTGTCATATGTCACTACCGCCATTTCGGCATTATACGAAGAATTGATGGCAAACAAGGATAAGAGAACTGATTATGTTAACGAAGTTCTCAACTCAGTCAAGTCTATCAAATTGTATTCTTGGGAGAAGCCTATCTTGAGAAAGTTGAATGACTTTAGAGAAGTGGAGTTGAACAGTAACAGAAAGGTTGGTGTGTACAACTCATTTGCAACCTTCTTATGGGCTTGTATCCCATTTTTCATCAGCGCTGCTTCGTATGCTACTTTTTCCTATATTTACGATATTCCCTTGACCCCAGATGTTATCTTCCCTGCCTTGAGTTTGTTTGACTTGCTTACCGAGCCTGTCTTGGAGATTCCAAGAACTATTGCATCTCTCATTGAGGCAATGACCTCTTTCAGAAGACTTAGCAACTTCTTGATGTTGGAAGAAGTTGACCCAACTCTTGGTGGTGTTTTTAAAAGAGATGGCCTCAACAGTGACGTTTCTGTTTCAATTGAAAATGCTACTTTCCTTTGGAAGAAGAACGGCGTCACTCCCTACTCCGATGACCTGGCGGTGAACAGCGACGAAGAAGACGAAGAGGAAGAAGAAGACCTTGAAGCTGCAATTGAGTCCCCAGTTGCCGAGGAAGCCGAAGATACGAATGCTAACGATACTCCATCTAACCCTGTTGCATTGTCCAATATCAACTTTAAAGCACTCAAGGGACAACTTACATGTGTTGTGGGTAGAGTTGGTACTGGTAAAACCACGCTTCTCAGATCGATTTTGGGAGACTTGCCGGTTGCAAATGCTGGTTACTCTGACGATGCTACCGAGACTCCCTCTATCAGAATCTCCGGATCAGTAGCTTACTGTCCGCAGGCTCCATGGATCCTCAATGCCACCGTTAAAGAAAACATTTTGTTTGGTCACAGATACGATCCTTTGTTCTATGCCAAGACTGTTGAAGCCTGTGAGTTGGTGTCTGACTTCAAGTCATTACCTGACGGTGACCTCACTCAAGTTGGAGAGAAGGGTATTTCCTTAAGTGGAGGTCAAAAGGCGCGTGTTTCTTTGGCTAGAGCTGTGTACAGCCGTGCTGATATCTACTTGTTGGACGATGTTTTATCTGCTGTGGACTCTCATGTTGGTAAGAACCTTATTAAAAAAGTGTTGTCTTCAAACGGTATTATTGGAAGCAGGACCAAAATCTTGGCTACCAACTCCGTTTCCGTGCTTCACAAGGCAGACTCGATCTACTTGTTAAAAGATACCACCATTGCCGAGTCTGGTGACTTTGACACTGTCATGGCTAACAAGGCAGACTTGGCAGAGTTAATTGAAGAGTATGGTAGAAACTCCAATGAAGAGGAAGAAGAAGAAGAGTCTGACCTTGAGTCGTCAATCGTGTTTGATCTCCAAGTCCGTCGTGCCAGTGCTGTGTCTTTTGACCATAAGTACAAACTTGAAGATGAGCAAGGGAACCCAATGAAAACCACGGCAATCGATGAAGTGGTTGCAACTGGTGGTGTGAGTTGGAGCACCATTTACGACTACTGCAAAGCCTGTAACTTGAGCTATGTTTTGTTGTACGTAGTGGTCATGTGTTTCACTTCGTTGTTCACGTTGATGGAGAAATATGTCTTGACCTACTGGTCCGAAATCAATGCTGGTACTGGACACACTGAAAATCCAGAGCTTTATCTTTCCATTTACACATTCTTGGGAATCTTAAACGGTGCTTCTATTCTCCTTGCATCTTTCATTGTTTGGACATTCTGCATTTTGCAAGGGTCCCAGTACTTGCACAAGAAGATGGCTGACTCAGTGATGAGATCTCCAATGAGCTTCTTTGAGACTACCCCATTGGGTCGGATCTTAAACCGTTTTACCGACGACATTGAATCCGTTGACCAAAACATCCCTTGGCTTCTTATCTGGTTGTTGGACGAATCCTTGAATGGGATTACTACATTCATAGTCATTGTTGCTGCCATGCCCATGATGTCGTTTGTCATCATTGGAGTTTTAATTATTTACAACTACTACAGACGCCAGTTTATTCCTGCTGCTAGACAAGTGAAGAGATTGCTCAAGGTTTCCAAGTCTCCTATTCTTTCCACAATCCAAGAGTCTATCAATGGTGTAGATACCATTAAGGCTTTCGGACAAGTTGACCGGTTCACTCATAAGAACCGTCTGTTGATCAACGTCAGAGTCACTAACTTGTTGACAGACCTGTCCGTCAAGAGATGGCTTTCGCTCAGATTACAATTTATTGCCAGTCTTATCTTGTTTGGATCGTCCCTTTTGGCTATGCATTCTTTGACCACCAAGACACCCCTCCAGGCCGGTTTGTTTGGGTTCATCATGACGTATGCCTTGAACATCACCAATGTCTTGAACGGGTTGGTAAGAGCCACAGCCGAAGTCGAGAGTCAAGCCGTGTCAATTGAAAGAATCACAGAGTACATTGACTTGACCCCAGAGGCAGAGATGGTGATTGAAGACAATAGACCTCCAGCACACTGGCCAAACGCTGGTGCTATCAACTTCAAGGGCTACTCGACCAGATACAGAGAAAACTTGGACCCTGTCTTGAAGAACATCACCTTAAGCATCAACTCAAAAGAAAAGGTGGGTGTTGTTGGTCGGACTGGTGCTGGGAAATCCTCCTTGACTTTGGCCTTATTCAGAATCATTGAGGCCACTGGCGGTAACATTGAAATAGATGGAATTGATTCCAGCACCTTGGGTCTTTTCGACCTTAGAAGTAAATTGACCATCATCCCACAAGAGACTCACGTTGTGAAGGGGTCTGTGAGAGAAAACTTGGATCCCTTTGACAATTACACTGAAGACAAGTTGTGGAAGGTATTGAGTTTGGCCCACTTGAAGGAACATGTGGAACAGATGAAAACCGATCCTAGTGAAGAAGAACTTGAAAAGGATGCCACGTTGAAACCCAAAGTTGGGTTGGATGCTCTATTGGACGAAGGTGGCTCCAACTTGTCTTCTGGCCAGAAGCAGTTATTGAGTCTTGCCAGAGCCCTTTTAAACGAAGAGTCTAGAATATTGGTCTTGGACGAAGCAACTGCCTCTGTGGACGTTCAAACTGACAAGATCATCCAGGAAACTATCAGAACCGAATTCAAAGACAAGACCATCATCACCATTGCACACAGATTAGAGACTGTTATGGACAGCGACAGAGTATTGGTGTTGGATAAAGGAACTGTCAAGGAGTTTGATACTCCACAAAAGTTGTTAAAAGACACCCTGAGCGAGTTCTACATGCTCTGCAAAGAGGGTGGATACTTGAAGAGCCAGGAGGCTAGTATCAAGGAATAATTGTTATGGTTTTAATCTGGGTTGTTGCCCAGTATTAAGGGCCTTTCCTGTTGTATAGCTATGTTCTAAAGCGCAGCTAGTACAACACGGGGGTTTATATAATGAATAGAAACTTTCCCCCGTATCATTGTAATTGTATTCTTTTGCTACATTTCAACAAGGTATTAATATAAATTATAACCTAACATATACGTTAGGAATGGTAAATTAAAGCACCAACGAAGTGAATGTTCACACTCGCTGTTATGCTGGGCGATCTGGTGCTGAAGCGCCAATCTCTGTTTCGGTTACCCGCTAGGAATGCTTACCCTCTAATTCCAAGTCTTTCTCTCAACTCCAAAACTTCCTTCTCCATCATCATATTATCGTGAGTCAAGTCACCATTCTCTCTTTCCAAAGTGGACACTCTGACTCTGCTGGATTCACTTTCGTGTTCCGTACGTTCAAGCTTTCCTTGTAAGATGTTAACCTTGTTTTGGTAATCAAAGTTTTCATCATTAAACTTCTTGGTCAATCTACTTTCGTTGGCCAAACGCAAGGAAAGATCCTTGACTTCTCTTTCCATATTCTTGATAGCCTTTGATAACTGGTGGTTTTCGGCTTGGGAGATATCCAAGTCGCCTTGCAAGCTAGAGACCTTATCCTCCCAGTACTTCAACTGCTCATTGCTGTAGAGTTTTTCTTCCAAACCATGAACCTTTGAGTTCAATTCTTTGTTAACTCTCTTCAAGGATTCGTTTTCTTCCTCGGTAACTAAAATCTTCTTTCTCAACTTTTGGTAGTCTTGAACTTCATTTGAGGTAGAGATTCTAGATTGGTTCAACTCCGACTTCATCAGATGAGATTCAGCACGTTGGTCCTCGATGTGTTGCTTCATAATATCCAACTCCATTTGCTTCATGTCAACGGTAGCAGTGGCATCGTCGAACTTGCGGGTCAAAAGAATGATTTCTTCTTCCAACTTGTCCTTCTCATCAATAAGGTCGTCTCTTTGTTGTGTGAGCTCTTGCATGACCTCCTTCATCGAGGCAACTTGCTTGGTAAAGTTGTTAATCTTACGTTCGTTCAACACCTGGTCGTTCAGGAGTTGGTTCGACTTGACCGACAACTCTGAAATCTCCTTCTCCATCTCCTCTTCCTTGATGAGCTTGTCTTCAAACTCCTTATCAAGAATGGCCTTCTCTCTAGTGATGTCCTCCAAATCCAATTGAAGCTTCTTGTTTTCTCTGATAAGGGCAGTTTCTGTCTTCATTTTTTCATTCAAATCCAAATGCATTTCACGGATTTCTTGGTTCAATTTCTCGTTGACTTCTCTATTGTCATAATTTGAGTTGTAGTACTGAGTCTTATCAAGTAAATCCTTGACTTGCTTTTCAAGTCTTTGAATTTCGTAAGTTTTATCTTGAATAAGTTCATCAAGTGCAGAGTTCTTCTTCCTAAGATCAACCACCAAAATTTGACTTGCTCTGGCTTCTTCTCTAGCTAATCTCAACTGACTCTTCGTTTCCGTCAACTCAAGACTAGAAGCTTCCTCATGTCTCTTGGAGATGTTCACAGCTGATTCGGCTAACTCCAACTTATTGTAGTATTCTTCTGCTCTCTTCTTGTAGAGATCCACATTATATTGCAAGTCGTTACTCTTCGAGCTGATTGTGTCACATTTAACCTTCAATTGAGCCAACTCTTCTTCGTAGTCAGCAACCGAAGCTCTAATTGTTTGTCTCTTAACTTGGTATAATTCATCTTCAGATTCTCTCAACAACGATTTCAATCTAAGAATCTCCGATTTAGACACTCTCAATTCATCCCTAGTTGACTTCAAAGTTCTGGAAACATCTTGGTAAATCATGACAAAGTCCTTGTTGGCAGTGGCGAGAGTTTTTTGGATAACACTATTTCTAGTGTAACTTTCACTTCTAGGAATACTGTGTTCAGACTTAGTTTCACTCAAAAAGATATCTTCAAATCTCTTTTCTAACTCACTTAATCTAAATTGAGCATCCTTGTACTTGGCTTCATAATCTGTGTAACTTGGAAGACCTCTAGTGGATTGGAGTTTATTGAGCTTCTTTTGGAGCTGGATGGCATAACTTTCTGCACGTTGAGCATTGGACTGTTCAAGTTGTAATTTGTGTCTCAAGGTATCAATTTCTTGGTTCAAAGATGTAACGCTAGAGGAAACACCAAAGTTGTCTCCAAACGCAACAGATCTTCTGCTCAAAGATAAATCTGCACTTCTCAGAATACCGTTGGAAGTCATTCTTTCCTTGATTAATGTAAGTTCTTCAAACAACTTCTTGTTCTCAAGCTTCTCCTTTCTCAATGCGGCATTCTGTTCGTTTAATCTGAGCTTGATGTTGGCAAAGTCTTCCAAGAACGAAGGGTTTGGTGGGTGATTTTCTTTGTCGAGAACATCATTATTACGAACGTTAAGTTGGAGATCGGTAATTTCATGTGACATTTCTTCAACTCTGGTTTCGTATTCCCTATTGGCACTTCTCAATTTCTCGTTGCTTGCCTTTAACTTTTCGTTTTCCGCCTTCATTCTCTCCATTTCCTCCTTAACAGACTTGTTCTCCTTAGTTGACAACTCTAACGTACGCGTCAAAGTTTCAATGTCGGAAATGTGTTTCCTTTCGAGGACTTCCTTTTCACGGATCTCAGTTTCGTAAGATTTTAACTGTACGATTTGATGGCGTAACTCTTCTGTTTCAGCCACCAATTTGGATGATGAACTCTTTGCTTTTGCAACTTCTTTCGACTTCAAATCCACCTGATTTGAGAGCTCTCTCAATTTCAATTGCGCTTCTGTTAACTGCTTTTCTAAAGTAACGTTTGAATCTTCATGACGCTTAAAGTTAGACTTCAAGGAGTTGATCTCTCTTTCCTTTTGATTGACCTTGGCTGTATGTTCCGTTATGGTCTTTCTCAAGTCTGTAATTTCTTTGGTTAATGCTTCATTCTTCTCCTTGTGTACTTTATGCTTGGTTAAATCTTTCTCCAAGCCAGTATTTAATCCCTTCAATCTAGCGACTTCTGAAGCGATAATGTTCTGTGCAGCCTCGTGTTCTTGTTTAAGTTGAGAGATGGCAGACAAATGATTAGCTTTCTCTTCTTCATGAGCTTTCAAAGTAGCTTGAATTGCTGCCAAGGTTGCCAAGGTTTCTTTATGCTCACTTTGCATCTTGGAGATTTCTTGGTTCTTCTGTTCCAATTTTCTATTCACTTCCGAAGACTGGCCATCCTTAGCCTTCAAATCGTTTTGAAGAGAGTTGTTCAAGTTAGACAAAGACTCTAATTTGGATTCTAACTCAGCAATGGCTGAAGTAGCCTTCTTTTCACTCTCTTTCAATTTTGAAATGTCAATATCACGATCTTTAACTATGTTTGTTGTAGAAATAACTTCATCTTCTAGCTTGATCAATTGATCTCTTAACTTGGTGTTATCAACTTCAAGGTTTGCCTTACTCTTTTCTGCATCTTTCAACTTCAAGCTCACGTTCTTCAAGTTCTCGTTCATTTCTTTGTTGTCCAAGACCTTGATTGATTCCTCGAGCAATGGCTTTATGTTAATGAATAAATCTAACCACAAGCTGGTAGTTAATGATTCGTCGACCTTCTGAATTGTTCTGGCAATCAACTGAGAAGACTGAATCTCCTGGATTTTTTTCTCCATCAGTTCTCTTGCAGCAATTCCTCTGATTAAGCTTTGCAAGTCTGTGAAAATGCTCTTTAAACTTAAGTCTCTCAACTCCTCCAACTTACCCAAAATCCCATTCTTGAAAAAGATTTTAGTTATACCAATTTTGAAGCTTTCCAGGTCCAAATTAATATATTTCAAAAGAAGTTCGGAGTTTGTCTTCATGTTCTTTGTAAACACTTCTTTGATGTTAATAATGGAGTACCTCAGATAAAAGTCTTCAAAGGTCATTCTGTTGGGGTAACCGGCTCTTGTGATTCTAATACCTTCTAAAACACCATTACATCTTAACTGGTGCAAAACCAAAGTCTTATCAAACTTGTTTGGTTTTTTGTCAAGGTTAGGTAAGATACATCTGACAAAATGAGGTTCCGTGCTTTCGAGTTGCTCCATAAGGCTGTTCAATTGATCTTTGTGTTTGAGAGATGCAGATTTCAATTTGGGAACTCTCTTATTCCCGGGTGCAGTGGCATTGTTTGCTTCGGCTAAGATGTGCTCGTCGTTGACAAACATCTCAGATACAAACTCATTCAGCGATTGTGGCAAGAGTTTCAAAACATGTTCATTAACTGGATCAGTATTTTTCTGTAACCAGTTATCAACATTATATTCAACCTTGCCAGCGTAATGATGAATGATAAAGCCACTCTTGATCTTGTTTTCTTGGAACTTGTTATGCTTTGCACTTCCAAAGTGAGAGGACAATTTCTCCATAAATGACTTATCGGAGGATTTGGGTATAATGCATTCTTCATCCAAGAGCTTTAAAATACCCATTGGATTCTTGGTTTCGATAAGATCAATAGTTGGCTGCAAATCCTGGCCAAAATCAATAAACTCCCATTGGATGTCTTCTCTTAAGTACTCACTCTGTTCAAGGATGAAAGAATGATGGTTGAAGAATTGCTGCAACTTTTCATTTGTGTAGTTGATGCACAATTGCTCAAAGGAGTTGATTTCAAAGATTTCAAAACCAGCAATATCAAGAACACCAATGAAGTTCAGCTGCTCATCCTCAAAAGTGGCGTCGACCTTGAGGTTGGCATTGATTCTTTCAATGATATATTGGAACAACTTTTCGTACAAGTGTTTAGCAAATGCGTCGATGGCGAATTTCACGTCTGGAGCTCTCTTTGATTTCTGAACAAACTCTCTTCCGGCCTTGACCTTTGGTCTGACCAAATTGTCAATGAAGTCCTGTTTCTTGATTCCCAAAAGTTTGACAATGATATCAACTGGGGAAGACTGAGTGAAGCTAGCCGTTTCGGATTTGTACAGGGTGAATTCCAAATTCCCCAAGTGGAGGATGACGGCCAACATTTGGAAGATGTTTGTGGTTTCATCCTGGGTAAACCCTACAATGGTGAATGCTTCGACTAGGAGTTGGAATTCCTTGACGTCGTCCACGTTCGGTATGTCGATCACGGCGTTGTTCAAGTATGCGTATGATTTCGTGTCTGAAGTGAGTCCGAGGCTTTGTAATTGGTTGTTTCCCTTCAAGAATTGGTAGAAGACATGGTAGTTTCTCTCTTGGGTGGACTGGCTCACGACTCTTGATTTTTCCAAAAGGTAGTAGTCTATGTTGGCGCCGTTGATCAGGCCCTTTGTGTCGAAGAATATGCGGATAAACTTGCCGAATCTCGAGGAATTGTTGTTCTTTATAGTTTTTGCATTACCAAAGCTCTCGAGGATGGGGTTTGCTTGTAAAATCTTGGTATCAATGTGCTGGCTGTTGAAGGTGATGGCGCTGGAAACAGACGAGGCCGAGGAGGTTCTCTTTCCGTGGTGGTGCTGAAAGGAGGACTGGGGCTGGGGGGAAGGAGACGAGTAGGGAGATTGGGGTGGAGTGATCAGGGAAAGGTATTGAATGATCTTCTTTGTATTTTCAGTTTTCCCAGCACCGGACTCCCCGGTGACCAAGATCAGTTGATCCTTTCTGTTCAACAACAAATTGCGGTAGGTGCCCTCTGCAGTGGCAAAGATGTGGGGAGCCGGCTTGTCAAAGTCGCGGCTGTGGTACTTCTTCAAGTACTTGGGGTCGTATATTGGCAACAGCTTGTACGGGTTGATGGCCACCAAAAACAAGCCCGAGTAGGTGTAGATCAAGTCGTCATTGTACCGGAGATACAAGTTGTAGACCACCGAGGGCTCGTTCAAGTGGGTCAACTCGGCCATGTCATGGCACTTGTTGAACTTGGAAGGGTTGCAGTTCTCCAAGGTGTCCGCTTGCACCACCTTGTTGGTTTCCTGATTCCCGCTCACCACGGTGACCTTGCAGGTGCCGTCGCTGAGGTAGTCAGTGATGTACCCCTTTGAATAGAAAGTTCCGTCGGGAATCCAGACCCAATTTTTCGAATTGAATCCGTCGTCCGACATACTATGGGTTCGATTGATGGGGGTATAGGACTGTCTTGTTTGGAGAGATCGGTGTTTTCTATTTTCGACTTGTCGTGTTTATTGGAAAAAAGAGTGCCTCGTTTGTGTAATGTTTACAAAATATAGATAAGTTTCAGGTTGGGGGAGGCGATGGAAAACGGCAAGCGTACGGGCAAGGCATCTAAGCGACAAGATGAGGGAACTAGTGGGGAGACTTTGGCTGACGTGGTGGTGTGGGTGACACTGTTGGATTTGCCGAAAGAGTGGCGGTGTTAGGGGGCGATTCCTCGGACCCTGGTGTAATTGAAAAGTGGGCCCAAGCTGTAGTCTACGATGGTCCACGCGACATCCACGCCACACGCCTACGACAGAGAGACCAGCGGAACAAGTGGGACTGAACCAAGGGACGTGGAATGTGAGAAGGACACGGAGCCCCTCCACTATTTTTGGACGTGTGTAGATCAACGGGGAAACGTATTTGGTAGGCTACGTGCCGGAGGTGATTAGACGAAAGGGATGGCCCAATCTGGCATAATTCGAGATACGAAGTGCCCCAAGCGACCTGGCAAGGAGCTTGTCCACCAGCAGGTAACGCTGGGGAAAACTGGTCAGAAATGTGTATTCTGGTGTACACACTGGCCAGATACGAGTCTCGACACACCTTTGGGTGGTACTTTCCCGGCCCACCAGTCCAGAGTATTGTTCTATTGTTCTTCCCTATTCTTTGCCTCACGTGCCTCTATGTTCTGGAAGAACAACTACTTATACACGGTCTGACGAGACCAGCTAAACGAAGCACTCCCGGTTTCTATTGTCAAGCAATTTAGACCTGACCGCTCGTATCCGCAGGAACTTGCTGTACCTGGGTTGTCTGGAAGACAGATGGCAGAAAGTCCTGTCTTGCACGCGTTGGGGTGGGGGGTCTTCTTACATAGCGATTTGCGACATGCTATTTGCAGTCCGCTGGGGAGAAGAGGCACCTGCTTGTTGCCACGTTAAAGTCTAAAAAGTTGCTCTATCTTTCTCTCCCACGCAAGCCCGCACAATAGCCATCTGTTTTCCACATCTGCAGTGACACATTGTCTATTGTGGGCAGGCATTGTCTAAGTGTATTGTCTCTGGCATTGTCTGTCCCTTACGCGCCATTTTTTTGCAGCCTACAATTAATTGCAACAAAATTTATTCAATACAAACATTAAAAAGAACTGAAGAGTTGCCATTGGGCACATAAAGGAATGACGAGGTTAAAAAATGAACAAATGGGGATGCAGTATTATACATGATGCATTAATGGGGAGGACCAAGCGGAGGACTCAGAGGTGGCCCCGTGGCCATTGGAATTAGGGGAGTACTCGGTGCCACTGCTGTTGTGCGAGATGGAGCCCAAGTCTCTCTGGACCCCATGGGTGCTATGAAATGGGGGAGGCGGTGGTGGTGGGGGTAACGATGAGGAGGAAGACTGGTGGTGTTGTGTGAATTGATGTGGTGGGTGGGCGCTCAAGCTGCTGTGGGATCCGTTGGAGTGGATGTACGAGCTCGAGGACACCTTGTTCTTGTAAATCCTCAGCTTGCCGTGCTTGCTCGTGGTGCTGCCCGTGTTGTTGGCGTATGAAGAAATGGCGTGCACGGGAGTGTCGTAGAGCGAGCTGTGTCTCTTGTTGGAGAAGACCGAGTTCTGGGAACTAGCGCTAGGAGGCGTGACAGGGGCAACGCCATTGCCAGAGGCATCCACGTTCAAACTCATAGGCTTGCTGAAGGAGTTATAGTCGAGTGAAGGGGTGGTGGAGCGAGGAGGGACTTCGTTGTGGGTGTCTTCCTCAACGTCAAGCAGTGGGAACTGCAAGAGCAAATGAGCCAAGTTGGTCAAATGAGGGTCCAACAGGGCTTCATCCTTGAGAATGCTTTCTTGGTTCTCGTAGATGCTGGAAATGACAAACTTGAATCTTTGGTGGAAGTTGTTGATCACCTGGATAACGCCCAACTTTTCGTACTTGCGGGACAAGACCTCTGTGACCTTGGACAATTGAATGATGAACATGAGTGCTATTTTCTTCACCAGGTTCAAGGAATTCTCGTCCAATCCGCTCAAAAAGGCGCCGTAGATCTCGGGGGGTCTGTTTTCCGCGTCCGACTGGTTGCTGTTGGCGTCGTCGTTTTCGACAAAGTACTCGTCTTCGGATTCGTACTCCATTTCGTCGGTTTCGTCCTCGGTGTACTCGACAAAGTCCTCGTCTTCTTCGGAGGCTTCTTCTGCATCGTAAAAGTGGTCAAGCGATTGGGAGGTGGTTGAGTTGGAGTGGAGCGAGGCAGGCTCTGCGTTTTGGGTGGAGTTGTACAATTGCAGGCGGGAACGTCTCACCTGTCTCTTTTGGTGGCTCTTTTTGAGGAAGGCCTTTTTGAGCAAGTCTCTCAAAGATTCGGATGCATTGGGGATTTGGAGCATGGAGCATGCCAACAAGTTGGCGGTGATGGAAACAAGGGACGTTGGGAAGGTCAAAAAGAAGCGGTCGTAGAGAGAAATCTCACAGAGAAACCTGCCCACGACGGTGACGGCGGACAAGGTGTTTTCATTGGAGGCACCGCCGGTGGCCCTGTTGTACTTGCATGGGGTGGCACTGTTGGACACAATGTGGGAGGACTGGATGGCCAACTGGAGACAGTCTTCCAAGTTTGGGTGGACCAAGTTCCAGTCCAAGGTGCTCAAGATGTGCATTTCCATCTGGATGAACATCTCCTCGTCATAGGCGTTTCTGCACATCAAGGTGAGGTCCTTCAAGGTTGGGATCCTCAGCTTTTTGTCTTCGTATTTGCCAGCAATCCAAAGAGCCGTGCAGCCCACCAACTGGTAGTGTCTCTTGAACACTATGCGCTTGGAGCAGTAGCGGTCAATGATGTTGAGGCACAAGAACAAGGTCTGTGGTTGTAACTTGAAGGAGGTATGCAATTCGATCAAAAAGTCGAGGAGAAAGGGTCTCATGAACCACTGGATTTCCGGCTGCAAGTCCACCATGGACGGGTTGACCAAGGTCTTGGTCTCGTAGGTGGACATGGCACGCACATTGTCTGCGGCGTACTCCGATGCTAGTTTCCTGTTTGCCTGGGACTCCAACAACTCCAACATGATGGAGTAGGGTCTGGGCTTGATGCTGGAGGGCGGCCCGTACTTTAGGTGCTGTGGTGGATTATGCTGATGCATGGTGTCGATGGTTTCCGGCGCTTTCTTTATATGTATTCAAAGGTATGGAACGAAAGAATGTTTGAATAGATATAAAAGAAAATGCTCAACGATAAGGGACTGCTATCGACTGGTGAAAATCCGTGTATATGGCGAATTAAACAATTGGATTCAAGATTGGTTTTATACTACAGGTGTTCCCCATGCAAAAAAATCCTGTGCCCATACAAAGAAAAAAACACCAAATGCAAAAATCTAAAAAATAAAATAGAAATAATATTGAACATTTGGTGTCTTGAATTTAATACAAATGTGAGTCTCCTTTCTAATTTTGTGGATAAATGACGAGTTTATGGCCGAACGGTCGCGACTTATAATTGAGGTATGGAATTACGAGCAATGGTGGATCTGTGCGGTGGGACTAGTGCACTCATGGCGGTGCCATTGTAGGGTGTCGACGGCCGTGGGCAGGCCCGCTACAGCGACCAAATGGAGCCCCAATACCACTCCCAACGCACCACCAGCCGATCCCCTGTGTGTGGAGAAGCACTCCTTTTGCCCACACGGTGGCCTCGCTATCTCCCTGCTCCCCCTCCTCGCCCCTTCGTTGCATATCTTATCACAGCTTAGCACTTTTAGCCTGGTACAATTTCATTTTTGAGAAACGGTTGCGCACATTCCTGACGGGGAGCATGGAGGAAGGGTGTTTTTTGTGTCATTGTTACCGTTTGACGCGTCCTAGAGTTAATATTTAACGCGCGTTATGCTCATAACAATGTGGGACAAAGGCCCCCATTCGTGTAGAAAGGAGTCTCTACAATACTTGTCAGCCCATGGATTTGTGGATACAAAGAACGTCTATGTGTTCGACTACTTTTAGTGCTCAGGACAATATAAGCAGGGAGGGCAAGTCGATGGCGGCGCCGGCGGCCACAGCGGCGCGCCGCCGTGAGTTGGCTGCTAACGTGCCACGCCGGCGTCCCGCGCTGGCCACGCCCTCCCGCTTCCCACACCTCTGCTCCTCAAAAATAGCCTCCCCGATTCCTGTCACATTCTCAGGAACACACCTCGTCCCTCGTGTGTACAGTACCCTACTTCTGCTACACCCACAAGCTTGCTGCTCCCAAGAAACTATGCAAACCGCTGCATGAATCTCACAAAGCATGCTCCTGGACTGACAAAACCTAAACACCAATCCGTTAAATCCGCTTCCCTAAAGGTCCATCTTGTCCACTAATTCGCGGCTGCTCGCGTTTAAGGAGTTTGTATCACCCCACTGGTAAGATCTTAATTTATACGAATTAGGAAGGTCTTCGGAACCACGCTCGCAAAACATTTCGTGCACCCAACGGCCGGTGGGCCTGGGGTCTTTGGGGCCTGTGGGGCCTCTGCCAGCAACAACAACACTCCTTTCGGGGTAGCACCCACGGGTTGCCCACGCCGTTGCGTGTCCCTGGGCCCGCCAGATGGTCCCACCCACACTCACCGCTGCTGGCTGCCTCAACAGCCGCCTTCCATCGGGGTTGCCATGGCCACCTCTGTCAAGTGCACCGAATTACAAATTATTTGCAGCATGCCTGGTTTGGTGGCCTCCTACGTTTCAAATCGGGGGGTACGTCTGATTTTTGCTGAAAACGGAAGGTTTCTGCCCACTTTTGTGCTGGCACCACACTCTGCTTAAATAGACGACGGTGCCCGGCTCTCGCAGTGGGAACGGCGCCGCGCTGGCGACCCGGCTCGCTATTGTCTCCCGCTCGTGAGGGAGCGTAGCTGATGGTGCAGTCATGGTGTGTGCTTCCTCTTGCTCAAGACTGCCACGTACGTCTGTCCACTTTCTGTCTACGCTGTCTGTCCTCCGCTGTCTGCGCTGTGCCCGTCCTCTGCCGTTCCGTTCTTGTGATCCCGGTAGGCTGCAAATCTGAGGCGCCGCAGAGCAACGCAGAAAAATGCAACCAGCCAGATGCAAATCAACCGAGACGAGAGCCTAATCCAGCAATCACCAATTGGCAACCGTGAGTCTGAGACCTGAGGTGCTCATGGGTGCTGGGAGTGCACGCCGAGGGCCATCACAGAAATATCGTTTCAACCTTGCTTCTTCATGTGCCTGACTTCTAGATTGTGGGTATTCCGTTTATATATTCCTAGTAGAGTGTCGCAAGGCGATTTTCGTCTAGTGTTGCTGTATTGGCTTGTTTGAATCTACATTGTCTCAAAGATGCTTCTGACTTTCTGTCTGACGGCATTGCAGGTGGTTTATGTGTGGGTTATTCTTCTCGTACCATGTGATGGCCCAGTCGTCACTCCAACCTCGTCAGGGACCCAGGCACCAATCAGGCACCAGGCACCATTGAAATTGGCTATTGCTTTACTGGTAAGCTGAATAGTTGAATTGGTGAGTCTGTAGTGGCTTAATGCAGCTCTAGTAGTTCTCACTGGCTACTTTTCTTCACCTACGGTAAAGTCTGGCTCTATTTCACCTCCTGTAGTCCCACCGTCTACCCTGTAGTCCCAAACTACTTTTCTTCACCTCCTGTAGTCCCAAACTACTTTTCTTCACCTCCTGTAGTACCACCGCTACTTTCTTCACCTTCTGTAGTACCAAACTACTTTTCTTCACCTCCTGTAGTCCCACCCTCTACTTTTCTTAACCTCCTGTAGTCCCTAACTACTTTTCTTCACATCCTGTAGTCCCAAAATACTTTCACCTTCGTATCTGCAACCCCCCTACATCCGTCTATCGCTCAGCAGTCTGTCTGAATTAAATATATACTTCCCTCTATGCCTAAGTTCAATTATACATCTCTTGCATGGTCCACGCTACGTTTAGTAGGCCCCTCTTCCTCTTCCTCCCTCTTGCTCGTCATTCTTGATGGTCTCGTCAACACTCAACAACAAGGTGGCAGCCTCGGTGGCCGAAGCCAAGGCGTTGATCTTGACCAAAGCTGGCTCCCAGATAAAGCTGGCCATGTTGTTGCCCACATTTTCTCTCTGGAAGTCGATCCCGTACCAGGTCTCACCCTTGGCGTGTGCGCTTCTCAACTTGTTCAAGAGCTCAATGCTATCTAACCCGGCATTCTCACACAATTGTCTAGGAATGATTTCCAAGGCCTTGGCAAAACCGTTGATCACCATCTGCTGCTTGCCAGCCACCGATCTGGCGTAGTCTCTCAAGTATTTGGACAACTCCATCTCAATGGCACCCCCACCAGCAACAATGCTGCTGTGGCTGACGGCTCTCTTGACAATCATGATGGCGTCGTGTAACGATCTCTCGACTTCGGCAATCACTTGCTCGGCCCCTCCTCTCAAAACCAAGGTGCATGTCTTGGTTTGTGGACATCCCTTGAAGAAGTTGTATCTATCAGAACCAATTTGAACTTCCTCAAACTTGTCACAGGTCCCCAAGTCGGTCTCGGAGATGTTGGAGCAGGTGGACTGGATGTTCCCACCAACAGCCTGGATGACTCTATCCATGTCTTCTGAAGAAACTCTACCAGCACAGAAAATGTTTCTGTCGGCAAAGTACTGCGTGGCCAAGTCTCCGATAGGCAACTTGGACAAGACAATGTTGGCGCCAGTGTTGCTGATGGCCTCCAACTTGTCGAAAATGATCTTCCATTCGGCATCGACAATCTCTTGGTAGTCCTTGACTTGCTCGATTCTGACTTCGGCATTGTCCTTTTCGGCCTTCAACTCCAACTCAACGTTCAAGTTGAGGATCTTGGGGTTGGTGAAGGTCTTTGGCTGTTGTTCGAACCCGGCGTACGAAAAGGTCTTTTTGAAGGCAACACCGTCAACGAAAAGCGAGTCTTCCATGGCACCCCCGGAAACCTTCTTGATACCAATCAACTTTTCGTCCAAGTCGTCTTGGTCCAAGCTCAACACGGCATCCACAACCATCTTGGTGAAGAATTCAGAGTTTCTGTTGATCAACTTGGACGACATGGCCGTGGTGGCACACTTTTCTAACAAATGGCGGAACTCCTTGTTGTCGCCACTTCTCTTGACCTCAATAGCAAGCTCTTTGATTTTCTCTATGGCCAACTCACTTGCCTTTCTCAAGCCCTTGGCAATGAAGTGCGACGATATGCCGTCTTCAATGAAAGCCTTTGATTCCTTTAATAACTCTCCGGCAAGAATCGTCACCGAGGTGGTTCCATCACCAACTTCAGCGTCCTGCGAACGGGAAATGTCAACCAACATCTTGGCAGCTGGGTGCACAATGTCCAACAACTTCAAAATAGTGGCACCGTCGTTGGAAATGGTGGTCTTGCCGTTGGAGGAGACAATAAGGATATCACTTCCAAACGGCCCCAAAGTGGGCTTCAATGTATCTTGAATCGCCAAGCACGCATTGATGTTGTTCAAGATCTGACCCTTCCCTTGGGAGGAGTCAGTCCCTTCTTTTAACACAACAATGGTAGGAGTTTGAGATGAAAATGCCATGTTGCAAACCTCCAGATCACGTTGAAAATTTTAAACAGCGGGTATTTTCGATTTGGTTGCCAAACAAAAAAAAAATGGCCTCCACGCACGACCCTCTCTCAAAATTTTCAATCACTACAAGCATCCACCAGAGTGATAGACAAGTGAAAAGTGCCGCTGTAATGTTGTCGTTTCCCTCCAACCAAGTGACGATGCTGTTGGCATCTACCTTCAGAACATTCCAAAGAAACATCACAGGTAAAGGACAGGTCCACTTGTCGAATAGAAGAGTGATGAAAAAGATCAAGATGGGGAAGGCCAGACCTGCCATCTTCCACCAGTTCGATACCTTGGTCGAGTTGAGTGATGGTTCTGTGATTAAGAGAAGATCCCAGGCTCCTAAGGACGAAATAAGAATGATTACCGATCAAAGAAACAGCGAGTTGTGGAACCCTAATAGATCCGACTTGTCCACCAGCGACTTGGCTACCGGTACCATCAACAAGTTCAAGACCAAGTTTGCAGGCTTTGAAAGTCTCCTGGAAAACGCCGACGAAAAGACAAAGAAGGACGATTTGCTCGACATGATGGGCCACAACGTCGAGGAAATCAAGGGTGGTGTCTTGTATGATAAGAAGAAGAATAGAAGAAAGTTGTAGTGATGCCACTACACTCTCAACCATTAATTACATAAAGTTAGTTCCTTGTATATACATGAATATCTATAATGAATGACTGTAGGGACCTCTGCATTATGGCGAGAAGTCTATATATTGGTGGAAAACTGCAATTGGCTTGTCTGCCATTTGCATCCCAAGGTGAGTCTCTGTTTCAACAAACGGCTTACTTGCGCTTGCCTTTCTTGCGTGAGGCCTTTTCCTCCACTCCATTGACGAATTGCATTACGTCTTGTTTAAGTACCTTTCCAAGCTGACCGTCCTTGTCCAACTTGCCCAAAAGTGCCAAACTCTCTTTCACAGTAAGACCCAAGAACCGAAGTTCGTCAATGGCCCACTCAAGCACAACACTGTCTTCTTCTCGTATTGCCTGTGTAGCAATAATCTCAATAGACTCGATTTTATGCTTGGTATCGAAGACTCTGATCAATTTGTTGAACAGCGAGGGAAGTCCCATGGCTGCAAAATCAATTTCTCTGTCGCCCGACACGTCGAACTTAAGCTTGGACACCACATTTTGCACCTTGGTGTATACGGATCTTGCCCATCTGTAGTTGATGTGCTCCGACAAATGCCATATCACAGTCTTGACAAACACATGGTTGGCTACGTCGGTCTTCTCCAAAAGCAAGAGCTTGGAGAGCATTTCCTGAAAGAACGGGTCGTATTTGGGCAACGAAGCTGGGTCCGTAGTTGTTAAGATTTCCTTAAAGACACTGATGTAGGCAAGTTTCAGCACATAGATGTCTGTTTGGGACAACATTCCAATACACTGGTCCAACTTGCCTTGGCTCAACAACTGTTTGATGATACAGTCGTACTCTTCGTACGTTAACCCACTGCTCGAGTTGAAGATCAAGTCGAGCATCTTCTCCGAAAACTCTCTCTTCTTTTGATGCAAAAACGTTCTGAATAAAGCCGAAACGGAAGATCTTCTCAATGGGTTGCTCAAACCCTTGACAAGCTCACTAAATTTCTTTGAGTCTGTGACCCCATAGTGCTCCAACTTGTAGTCTATTATTTCTGGGTGGGATTGCAAAGTCGGAGGGAGGCCCTCCAAAATTCTATTAATGACCTTGACATCCGTTTGCAGTCTCAACAACGGAATCACCAACAGTATCTGCTTCATGGGATCTCTTTTGGCATCCTTTTCTGTGCTAGTGTAATGGGTCTTCCATAAATCAAAGGCTGTATGCGTGTTTCCCTGGCTCAAGTTTGAAAGAATGATTTCTCGAAGAACCTTGTTGAAGCTCAGTTCCTTTTTTATCTCTGGTTTCGACTGTATTATCTTGTGGAAGTAGAGGTTGGTGAAATATACTATTTTGTTTGTCGTGCAGTACTCCAAGGCCCTCAATAACAAATCATTTTCAAACCTATCTGCCCCGTACTCGTCCAAGAGCCTAATTAGCACAAAGGAGTTGTAGTTGATGCCTGTGGTGCTGGTGTCCACCAACATGGTGGAAATGCATGAATTTAATGTGGATTGGTCGATCTTAAACCCCAGTTGATGCAAAACCTTGGCAAATGAGAGAGCCAAGAGGTAGTCACCGCCATAACATGCCTGAAGCACTAGGAAGTTGGCGAGAACGTCAACCTTGGGGTGTTCTGACTTTTCGAAAACCTCGTACTTGTTCTGGATAAGTGGATGTATGGCGTTGTACTTGTTCAAGAGCCTGGTCAAGCCAATATACAGTTCAATCTTGTCTGTGGTCAAGAACTTTAACGCATCCGTCAAGATCAACGTCCTCACAGACGCCGACCGGTTGTACTGTAAGTACAAGTACGAGATCATATCGTTGTTAAGACGAGGAAACGACATTAAATCCTCAAAAAAGATCTTATTGTGGGTCTCGTAGAACTGACAGCACTTGTAAATGGACATCTCGTGCTTCATCCTGTTGCCTAGGATTTTGTATGCTTGGTAAAGTCTGTTGATCACAGCCTGCTTGGTGTCTTCCTTGATCAATGGATTCTCGTCGATGCTTTTTCGTTGATCATAGAAAGCATCTTCCCACTTTGGTGGATTGCTAACCTGAATTAATCCCCTAGTACCTAATACTCTCCTTCGCCCAGCTACCCACAAGGATTGTCGTACTATCATCATTGGGCTTGTATGAGAAAGATGCTGCTAAAGTTTTTTTGTATGCAAAAATGTCTTGTGGGTGAGAACGAGAAGAGAAGGTTGAATGTGGAGAAGAGGCACAACAAGAACAAGCAAAATCTACATGGTGAAGTCTATTGTTGCAGATTTGGGTCCAAATACTTGGTATAATTAGGGGTTGTCGGCGCATATCAGGTTTAAATATCTCACTGTTTATGGGATTCTGGTAGGATTTCTACAATATTTTACCAAAAATCTCCGAGAATTTGAGCCCAAGATAAGAGATGAGACGTAAATCATGTCTTGTCAATTAAATGCAACACTAAATAAACACAAACTTTGGCCAAACACCACCACTGCAAACAACTACAATATAAGGTCCACTAGCCGTAAAAGCCAAACAATCTACGCTACTGGCCATACTTCAGTACCACTACATAACGCCTACACTAATCCTGTCATAATTCATATTATACTATTGAACAGTCACCCAAGCCAAATCCGTACATAACCTTCTCCACATGCTTTCTAATTCTTGACCAATCTTCTCTCCTCTGCACAAATTCATAAATCTCCTCTTGACCAAATATACCGTTGAATTTGGATAAATCACTTACCAATTTCCCAATGGCCTTCGAATCAGTCCCGCTAATCAAGTACACATTTCCTAATTGCTTTAACGACTGGAACAACGGAAGGATCATCTTCTTATTGGCTCTGATGTGGCCCAAAATGAACTCGTAGTACATGTTCAAGTCTGAAATCAAACTTGGGGCACCATTGACCGAGATTGTGCTCTTCTTTAATGCTTTGACAATGATGTGGAAAAACCTCTCTGCAATCTCCTGCTGGAACACCTCAACAATTGAAGCGTCTGCACAGTCCACCAACAAGTCTATATTTTCGTCCAAAATCTGGACTGCCTTTTCGGCAGCCTTGGTGGTGCCGAGTGTGGTTGTTGGTGCGTGGTATTCATCTTGCGGGAAGTTCTTGAAAACTGTCTCAAGCTCGTTGACCAAGACATCCAACCCAATGTTCAACCCATCTGCAACATACTTGTCTATCATTCCTTCCAATTTCTTTTTATGCTGAAGGGATGGGTTGAGAACAGAGTTCTCGAGCTTGATGATCTTTCTATTGAGCAACTCTTCTTTGTAGAAAATGTCCAACATCTGGATGATCAAATCTCCAATGTTGATCAACTCAAAAAACAACTTGATGGGCACACTAATGGACTCAGCATTGTTGGGAGAATAGGTGGCCGATTTCGGATTAAAACTTTGAAGATACGCAATGGCTTTGGTGAAACCAGTCTTGATGTGCTCATCACCAATGGAATCTATAGCATTAATAAAGACATCTTGAACCGATTGGTTAATATCATTTTGAATCGAGTTAATGGAGTATCCATTAAGTTTGAAGAGCCGTTCTATGGATATTCTAGCCTCGTTCAAAACATTCAAAATCAACTCCGGATTAAGGCTCTTGTTCAAGGATTTACTATTTTCCAACAAGATCTTGGCCTTGACTTGCATCTCCATGTAGTTTTCCTCGGCAGACTTTTCATTTGTGAAGATCTTTTTGAAACTTGTCAAGAAATCCGCTTTGAACTCGACCTTTGTGTGTTTCAAGATCTCCTCGGTTGTTTCATTCTCTCGTTTAATGAGCGTTTGGTTCCACTCTTGGATCTGTTCATGTGTGTTGGACTTAAAGTTTTGGAGTTCGTCTCTCATATATTCGACAGCAAACGATTCAAACATCATATCAAATAATCCCTTGACCATGTTGCCGTAGCTGACACCCAAGTTTTCAGATGGCTCAAGTAACTCGACAAAGTCGATACTCAACTTTTGATATACCAATGGTATCACCTGCAAATGTAGCAGTTTCTGTTTCGATTTGTCGAAGAGTCTTGAAAGTAGTTCTTTCATCTGGTTGGAGATCAACTCCTCACATACCTTGTAGGTCATAGGGATAGAGGGAGGAAAGATCAAGTCAATCACCTTGGATTCCCTGTTGAAGATATCTGCAATTTCAGCAATCAACTTGTCTATCTCTTCTTCGTTAACAATCTCCACGGGAACTAATGGTTCAGCATTTGCGTCGTCATCCTTCTCTGCGTCGTCATCCTCACTCTTATCTTCCCACGGAGTCGATACCTTGAAAAATTTCAGAGTGTCAAAGGTATCCAAATTAAATAAATCCGAATGATCGTTGTTGAAGATACTTTTCTGTAAGAAGAAATCAATCAAGGTTTGATCATTGTTCAAGTCCGCCAAAATCAAGATGAATCTCCTTGTTCTCTCATAGTCCTTAATATCAAAGTGAATTTCCAACTCTCTCAACAATGCATTCTCGAATATCTCAAATATCGAGATCAATTTCTCGTATACCAACTCTCGACTGTCCTGATCTATTCTATTATACACCAAGAGGTTCTGTAAGATCTTGGACTGATCCTCGGGAGTTTGGAAGTTCCGGAATAGTTTCAACTTCTCAAAGGACTTGTTGGTGACCAAGTCTTCGTAATATGGAGTTAAAGTTTTGTATATCAGTATCAATTGGAACTTGGCCAACTTGGGCACCTTATATATAGATGACAAGCATGTCAACGGGTTGCTCAAATTGGAAAAGTCTAAAGACTTCAAATTGGAGTTGGGAGGTGGAACTATGGCATTCTCCCATATCCCCATTATCTTCATTCTGGCCACCCAAACCTGGGGGTCACTAACTGTCTTGTATGTGTTTCTTGATACCTGTTCAAACAACAACAAATCTTGAATCAATAGATGCCTCGCAATTGACTTGGCAACCAGCATAGGCATAACATCGTGGTTATACACGTCTATGTCTGAATTCCATAACACCTGTGCCATCTTGCCTGGCCCTTGTGTGGTTGTTCTTGTCTTCCGAGATCAATAGTAAGGGCTAATATTTTTGCGAAATCATTTTTACTGCCATTTTTTTTCTCTAACTACAAAGAAAGACTTGATTGATGGAATGATGATACGACGCATATGGAGCCGGCGTACACAGCTGGCGGTCCGTGTGCGATCTTCCCAGTATGTGAAGGTAATAGAACGACCTTCTTCCAACCACCACCTACAACAGAATCCACAGAAGGGACAGGTTACATTGAACAGAGTGACAAGCTTCATCAAGAGAATCATAGAACAAGAATCATCTGCATTGAGTAAGACCATAAAAGACCTCGGAAATGAAGACACATTAATAGAAAGTGATATTTATATACATCCCAAGTTGAAAAATGACTTGGATAAGATTTTGGACTTCAACAACAAGTTGTTCTTAGCATTGACATATCATCCCACACTCATAGACCCAAGATTATACATTGCATTATTTGAAAAGCTAGAGGGCCAAGTCGATTTGAATTTAAGAACCCTTTTGTTTAAACGGCTTATGTCTTTGCAAGAATACTCCATTTGTTGGAGAATAATGTTGGAGAGTTACACTAGCATAACTGACATTGAAGAATTCTTGGACTTGGCTTTCACGATTTTCAAGGAGACCGACGACGAGGTCTTTGGACCTCACAAGTTTCTTATTGAATGCTTGATCCAGCCAGATATTAGCCAAGCAGTTAAAAACCACATCATTGATACCGTGGGCATCAAGTACAAACTAGACAAAGTGCAGGAGATTGTTGATTTTGCAATGCAAGTGGATCTGATACTGGATTTGAACGATTTGAAAAGCCTCCAGCTTTATAATGACGACATATACCTGAACCCAGTGTCACTGATGTTATACTTGAAAAAGTATTTCTCGATGATCGAAGACATGGATGTCAAAGACATCAAGAGTCTAATGGAAAAATTTGGGACCATTGCTGAGCATCCCGGATGGTTGACTCTGATTGCACCTGGGTTCCAGCTTTCTTCATGCTTAGCTCCAGATACACCGAGGGTTCATGTTCCCCCAATGGCCGAGTACATTTCACAAACCATTTCCCATTTGAAGAGCCCCACTATAAACTCATCAGATACCATCTTTGCATTAAAGGCAAACAGCTCCTTGCATCCATACATGTTGTACCTGGCGTACATCAAAAGATTTGTTAATACCAAAAAGGAACCTAATAGATATATTATCAATCATTTGATGGCCGAGGTGCTAGCCCGGAAAGACGTGGGCCAGATCAAAGCAGTATCGCACGAGAACTGGAAATTGTTGAACGAGGATTTGATATTTCAATCCATAGTGGCTCTTTATAACAGCGATCCGCAATTGCTTCTAAGAATACCTATGCAGGCCGGCCTTGTGAAAGAAGAGCTAATTATTGAGGTGCTTGACAAAGTGGATATTTTTGCAAATCAGCCTGAATACTTGGTCGGGCTTATCAAAACTCTCCACTCTGCCAATTACAGAAAGTGCATAAGGAAAGTCATCAAAGGAGTTACACTCGAGAAGTTCAACCAAGATGATGTTTTGAGATTCCACAACCACCTCATAGACAACTTGAACTCAAAGCACATTCTATTGGAATCGTTCAGATGCTTGGTATTGAGAAGTAAAGTCATTGATCAAGATACCTTAAACAGCCTTGTGTCTAAACTCCTTGCATTAATCTTCCCGCAAGACCGGCTTCTTAAAAGAAAGCAGCCAAATGATGTTCAACATCCGCATGATATGCAACAACTAATGCTGTTGTGTACTGCCAGCGAGAAGGCTCAATTCCACAACAACCTAAGAGCAATTGGTCAATGCTTGTCATTGCTAGATTCACAAGAGTTGCCAACAACCGTAAACATGCTCCACAAGGCAGTCTCCGAAAACAAGATCATTACATCGCAATACGGAAGAAACTACATTTTAGAGGGAATAGTGTCAGATCTTAGTAGATTTTTGACCCGTCGTCATGGTGTGATGAAAGCAATTATCGAACTACGCAACGTTAAAGCATCACTTGAGGTTGACTTGCATTCCATCGAGTCACATATTCTCCAGCTTGTTGTTGCTGAAGACCCACAAAACGCATTCAAACTCATCTACCATTACAAAGAGAACAAGTCTCAGTTAGCATCCAGATTGAAGTACGTTATTTCGGGAATCTTGTCGTCCAAAAGACTCTCCAAAGACTCTAAGATCCAAATGGTGAACGAATTTATAGAAGAGCTCAAGAAGAATGGATACAACCACAGGGTGACGCAAATGACAGGGTACCAGGTGTTAGACCTATTGGCCAAGAAAGAGGAACAGGATGCTACGTCGTCCTCCAGCATAGACGGATCCACGTCAACTTCTGCATCGTTGTCGGCTTCATCCAAGATCATTGCGCAAAACTTGATGAAGTCCAACAAGCACTTACAACGACCAATCAAAAAGAGATTGAACAGGCTCAGAGCCAACCTTTAGCTGCATAATAGAACGTGTATATAGAATGAAAGGTAAAGGAGAACTGTGTAGAAGAATGAAAGGTGACGAGAGTTGTGTTGGGCGCTACGAAACCTACAGCAGTCACGGCATATTCACATTGTCTTGCTGACACTAACGGCCTATTTCCTCCACCAAAGTACTAACCAACTCTGGGGCCTCCAAAGAGCGTATTTTAGCCACCCCGGTTCCAGCCCAGGTGGCGCCAAAGTCGAAGACCAGCTGCTTGGAGGCGGTGGCGTTCAACTGCTTTCCAAGGTCGTAGGTGTAGGGGTAGGGAGGGACCTGGGGCCGGTTGGGAGCGTCCACGTCGGCCTGCCAGGCGTTGACCAACCCTCTGGCCGGGCGCCCGGAGATGGTGCTAGTGATCTGGGTGACTGGCTGCTGGAACAAGGCCTTGACGAGAGTTGTGTTGGGCGCTACGAAACCTACAGCAGTCACGGCATATTCACATTGTCTTGCTGACACTAACGGCCTATTTCCTCCACCAAAGTACTAACCAACTCTGGGGCCTCCAAAGAGCGTATTTTAGCCACCCCGGTTCCAGCCCAGGTGGCGCCAAAGTCGAAGACCAGCTGCTTGGAGGCGGTGGCGTTCAACTGCTTTCCAAGGTCGTAGGTGTAGGGGTAGGGAGGGACCTGGGGCCGGTTGGGAGCGTCCACGTCGGCCTGCCAGGCGTTGACCAACCCTCTGGCCGGGCGCCCGGAGATGGTGCTAGTGATCTGGGTGACTGGCTGCTGGAACAAGGCCTTGCGGTAGGCGTCGTTGGCACTCGAGGTGCTGCACTGGACAAAGGCCGTGCCCAACTGGACGGCGGCGGCCCCGAGGTCCAAGTACTCCCTGGCCTGGTGCCCGTCCATGATCCCGCCCGCAGGCACTATGGGGACACTGACGTGCTGCTTCAAGAGCGTGAACAAGTCCCTGGTGGTCAACCCGGACTCAATCGTCTCGTTGAAGATGCCTCTGTGTCCGCCAGCCTCGATACCCTGCGCTACCACCACGTCGATGCCGGCCCGCTCAATGAGCCGGGCCTCGGCCACGTTGGTGGCCGTGGCCATCGTGACGATCCCGGCGTCCTTCACCCTCTGGAGCTGCTGGGCAGACGGGATCCCAAAGTGGAAGCTCACCACCAGCGGCCTGGTGTCCACCACAACGTCCACAAAGTCGTCGCTGTCCAAGAAACTGGGGTAGACGCACTTCAACGTCGTGGGGGCCTTGCCACCGTGCTTCTCAAACTGAGGCTGGAGGTACTCGATCCACCGTTGGGCCACCTCCTCCTCCAACGGCTTGGTCTCGTGGCAGAAGAAGTTCACCTGGAACGGCCTGGACGTGAGCTGCTGGGTCTTGAGGATCTGCTCTCTGGCGGCTGCTGGGCTGCTCGCCCCCAACCCTAACGCCCCCAATCCCCCACTGTTGGACACTTCTGCTGCTAGCTCCGGCGTGCACACCCCGGCCATCGGCGAAAGGAATATGGGATGCTCGACCCCCAATTGTTTAATCAAACTGTTACTCATGGGTCTGATCGCTTGGTAGAGTGTATGCAATTTACGCATTAACCAGTGTATCTTTTATTTGCGACTACTTTAAAACGTCAAAACCTATATACGTACCGTGGAAGTAGTTTGCCTTTGACAAATGCGTTGGCTGCAAATGAAGAAGAAAGCAGTATTTACACAGTGCGGTCAACAATTCCATTTGAGTGCATCTTGCTTCTCATTCGCTTATTTGTAAACTAAATTTTGTTAGTAAAGAACTATTGGTGTTGCACATGAAAAATCATACCCAAACCCGAACTTGTAGTTTAGTTAAACCACACTTCTTTGCAATTAATTCTCTCTCTCTCTTATTAGGATAGGGCTGTACATTAAAGACTTCATCCAAAAGAGCTCTCGTATTGACGTTTAACACCTTTCTACGTCTGTTAGGCGAAGAAATCTGTAGTTGGTCCAGGAAGTCTTCTTCGGAGACGCTAAACTCTAGGGAGTCCGTACTGAACTCACCAAAGAATGAACCAGTATTAAAAATCTCAACATTTTCTTGTAACAATACGTCCTTCTTGAGGGAGCTTATCGTGTGTAGAAGATCATGGGCAATAGACTGATCGAGCCCAGAAGACAGAAGAATCTAGGGTGTTAGTAGTTATTTATTGCTTGACAAATTTTCACATACTGAAATCATTCTATTTGCAATGTCAACAAAACTCAAATCCAAGTTATTTGGAGTTATCCTTACATCTTGAGAGAGAATGGCCACTTTCTCATTTCCAAGTCTTTGGGTGATTGATTCTAAGTCTTGGGCACTTGACACCAATGACTCTAGAACATCAAGGTCGAAATTCATTGAATTATGTGTAAAAGCAATTGCTATATATATATAATAAATAAGAATGTACAATTATGTACTTGGTAGTGTTAGAGGTTTGTTTGAAAAATGGTAGGTAATTATTTTTTGCAACCTATTATTATTATTCGAACACATCTTCAGTGAGAATTCCGAATTTTGATGTTATCGTAAAATTAAGAGGATGAATAGTCCTTACTTTTCTTTTTCTTTTCTTGTAAATCTTCTGTGAGTTATTTGAAATCCTAAATCTACTGATTTCAAATTTTGGCTGCTTCTCAAGAACTCCTTGTGATTGAGAAGTGACTGGAGACCTTCCTTTGGGCATATTCATATAAGTAAAATCACAAATTCCTATAACTTTTTCATTGAGTTTGTTTATACTCAAAGACTCATAGAATTCTGACTCCAAAAATGCGAGATATGAAAAATACGACTTAAAGGAGTCCCCGCTTGTTTTCCAAGTCTATAAGGTTAGTATTTGATATCATAGCTAACATGGATATACTTACCATTGACGACAACTTTGAAACTTGAGAAACGTGGTTGGCGCTTGGAGCTAGAAGACTTTGCAAGAGCTTATTCAAGACAGACCTTGCAATGATAAACTTATTTCGAGGTCGTTGTTTGTCCGATATTCTTCTGATCTGGTTGTGTTCTGTTGCATTTTCTAGCACAACAAATTCTTTTGTTGCTGCAATACTGTACAGGGCATTTGTGGATGAGAATGGAAAGTGATTCTTTCCAGTTAAGTCTCTCACCTTGATTTTTGGAATCACTCTCTTCAGTATTGGGAAAGTGAAGTTAAAGGTGAACACTTCCCTTGTATCCAACATAGTAATTTAACTTTTTAATTTGACATGTTGTAAGCGTCGAGATGTAAATATGCATTAATTATTGAAAATTCACACATTTACACATTTAATCTACAAGCTCTGAGACAGCCGCATGAAAAAGCTACACAAAGTACATGCATACGTATAATTTAACTATATATACCTTGGGTGATCAATTGGAATTGATCATATAACCTGGTGTACATGCTTCCAATACTTTTACCAATCAAAGATGTCTCCACAAATGCTTCAGCCTCTTCCTCGGTCAATTGTAATTGGAGTCTTTGTTTTAAGAGAACACTGGTGTTCTCTCCGTTGTTAAAACATGGTAATGCAGAATCTTTCTGCATTAACTCAACAATATTAACAACTTGATCGTAATCTCTTCTTAGCGACAAAAAGCATTTCTTGCAAAGATCAACAAAAAGCAAATACGGTGCCCCACTTAAGCCTCCCATAAGATCAATATATTCAGCTGTAAGCTTGAAAGGGGCTGCCTCAAAACCAACACTTCCCGGAGAATTGGATAATAGGAACCCGAAGTCAATATGAATGATGTGACCTTCATTATCCAACATAATGTTTCCGTTGTGTCTATCCTTAATTTGTAAAACATAACATATGATGGAGTAAGCAGCCAAACTCCTCACGAAGTTATCTTGCGCTCTTTTGTACTTCCTCGAATCCTTTTGACCGTAGACTTTCATGAAATAGTCTTGCAAAGTAAAAATTCTTCCCTTGGCGTTCTCTCCTTTGCTAATAGAAATCTCTGTAAGAGACTTTTTGATAGAGTGTATAGACATTGAGTTGGTAATCGTTTCAACAAGTCCAGTAGTTGCACTTGTGATCAATATTTTCATCCTTTTAGTCCAAACACCAATTTTCTGCTTTTTCCAGCTGTTAGACATCATCTGAATCAACTGACAAGCAAAAGCTTCTTGTGGCAAATCATCACCATTTTTGGCAATCACTGAACATAAGTCCCAGTTTGGTAAGTGCCCATACACACTGGAATTTCTAATTCTCTGCTTCTTGCTATTCCAATCTTCAGCCAATTTGAAATCATTTTCAAGTTTCCTCTCACCAGCGTCAGCATCAACCCCAGTTAACTCATTTAATTTTTCATAATTAATCGAGTCGAATTGATTTTGCAAGGCTATCATCGATTCAACTATTCTGGCACGAATGGCGTTCGACTGTTCAGAGTTCGACTGTCCAGAGCTGTCTAGCTGCTGCAACATAACAGACGCAATTCGCATTTGGTCTGCTAAATTCTTTGTACTGGAGTCAGCAGTGAAAGAAACAGGTTCATTGGCGTTGTCGATATCGTCAGCTAACTTATGAATGCTCTCTGGACTTCCTAGTACCTTTAGCTTGTTGAGGTCATGGTTTGAGTTACGAGAAGACATTGCTGGCAAGTCGCTCAAGTCGGCTTCGGACTCTCCTGCCTTTGGACTTCCTAGCACACTAGATATCCCTTGTTCTTGTGCAAGAGGTGAGCCTAAACTTGCTTCTTCGATGTCCACGGAAAAGTTAGAATCTCTATTTCTCAGGTTTCCAGCATCCTTCAGTTGAATAATTTTTTGATTCTGCTCTGAAAATGGATTGAAATCTATTTCATCGCTTAAGTATTCAATCAATAACAAGAAAGGAACTCTCTCAGCAGAATTCAAAACTGCAGCCTCGTTGATACTAAGTCTTAAAATCTTGTGGTACTTTTTTGTGCTTGTTACTGGAAGTAGTTGCGGAATATCAATTTCAGATGGGAGCAAGGAGTCGTTGATAATTGACAATTCTGCTCTCAAAGCTGATAATCTTGCCTCCTTTGGAACCTGGGATAATCTCAACGAAATATTTTGTAATGCCATCATAAAATTAGTCTCCTTCTTGGCGTAGTTCACCTGCAAAATCTTGAGTAGGTGCTTATATGACATTGCAGATTTTGAATTCGATAGTTGAGACTTGTTTCTCTTAAGTGAGGTGTTGTTCTCCGAAAGTCTACTACCTAACGAAAATTCAGATTCCGTTGGGGACAAAAATGTTTGAACTTCCTTGTCCAGAACTTTTGACAAATCTGGCAATGAGTGTGTGTTAAAATTGTAGGCAACTTTGGAGATCTTATCGTCAGATGGAAAAGCATTTTTCCACCTCATGCTCTTTTTGGATTTAATGACTGTGTTAATCTTTATAGAATCTTCAATTTCAGAATATAAGCCTTCTGAAATGTTGAGCACTTCTCTTGTAGAAACCCTGGAGTCAATACTGGCGCGCTCCAACCTGGCTTCTAACTCATCATCAGTGGTATTGGCTTCCGAGTCAACGTCAGACAGAAGCCTCAGGGACTTCTTGTTTGCAGCTAATCTTGGAACAGAAGCTGATCTATGATGTGTTTCAAAATTTTGTCGGGAAGATGCTATCCTATTCTCGTCATCGGACATGGATGTTTCTGCTGAGAGTCGTTGATTCTTCATCGTCAAATTTCTAGTTAATGATTTTTGAAAGTTAGCTAGCTTGAAGACGAAAGACTTTTGCTGATTTGCTTGTGACTTAACCAACGGTATAATATATTCTTGTACGCGTGGTAACGCAATCGACGCTGCCAATGCCCCACATAAAACAGTTGCAGGGTGAAGATTTTCTCTAAATTCAAAAGAGCTGGCCTCTGTTGGTTCCACATTGAACAAGATATCCTGCAATTTATTGATTACCTTTCTGACAGTTTGGAACGAAATTGAATCTGGTTCATTGCGTAGTTCAAAAATGTACGATTGTAAGTTCCAAAAGACTATCAAACTAAAGTGTGGATATCTGGAGCAATAATCAAGCAATAAGTCCTCCAATGCCATAGAATTAGTCTCAAAGCTGACTAGAAGTTGAACAAGTTGTGGAATAAAAAACTCTATCTCGTCATACGGAAAGCTACGTAGCTTCTGAACCAACATGTGTTGTATTCCAACAATTTCCCCATTCTTCCTGATTAAATCTATGCATTTAAAAACATTAAAACCAGTCGAATTGACCTCCTTCAATATTGATTCATTCTCCATTGCTCCCTAAAGATCTTCGACATCAATATTATTTGCAGAAGGGTTCAGGTGTTTTTGAGCTCCACCAGAAAACTGAATTCGTTAGTTTTATGTGCAGTTCTTCGCTGATTCGCTGTTCAAAAATATATGCAGTCCTGCTCATACTCATAGTGCTTTACAAATAAGCTTACTAAAACAACTAGATATTGAAATTTCAGAAATTAAGATCGTCTATACATAGCATGAAAACTTCGAGTAGTCTATGACTATGAGGTTGCATCATAAAATTCGTCCTCATTATTTGCAACATTCGAACTTTGACCAGGTAAGATTGGGAACACTTCCAAAATAGAGGAAGTTAACTTGTTTGCGTCATCGCTTAAATCAAAGTCTCTGTTAATAATGTATTCCAAGTCTTGAACCTCGGTTTCGCTGGCTTTCACCTTCCTGAACAACCTAGGGGTGAAAACTTCGTCGTCTTCAAGTCTTTGCTTCGCCCTTCGTCTTTGCTCATCCTCAACCTTAAACTTCTCCTCGGTGGCAATTGTGTGGTCCCTCTTGCTTAAAGCATCGATTGTGGGCTTCCACAATTTCCTTGATTCGTACTGCCATTGTTCGTCTAATGGCTTCACTTTACCTTCAGTGAGTTTGGCACCCGCCGTGTCAAACAAAACCGACTTCTTTGAAGTCTTCAAATCCTTGATTTCCATAACCTCATTCCACTTACCTGTAATGGAATACAAAACCTCTCCAGTTTTAGTGTTTTTGATGGTACCTTCAATTGCATCATATGTGCCGCTAATGAAGCCTTTCGTTTTGAATTCAATATCAGCTTCAAAACCAGTTTGAGAGCATTTGACGTACATATGATCACCTAATTCCATCTTCATTTTTCCAAACAATATACCTCTGGCGTAGACGTTAGGTTGATTCATAATATAAACCTCGCCATTTCTTTCGCCAAGAGTAACATGTCCCCAGCCTTCCATAATTGCAGCTGAAGAATTGCCTAAGAACTTGGACTTTGGGACAACAACCCCGTCAACACGGATCTTCAGCTCTGGAACAAGATAGAAATAGGAGGACTTTGGAGGATGGTGGGAAGTTTGCTCTGATACATAATAGGCTTTTTTATCATTGGGTAGAGTGTCCCAATAACAAGAATAGATTTCTCCTAATACAGGATTTAAAGGTTTCTTAACTGCTTTCGGAGTAATGTGCCAGCTTGCTAAATACCAAGTGAGGATTTTGATGAACCTTTCTAAGGGATCATTGGTGGCGTTAGCCTCAAGCAATAACTCCGGCATTTGAAAGAAGTTGGTAATTCTTTCTAACATGGACTTTCTTTCCAAGATGAAAGTAGGCAATGTAATCTTTGACAAGTCACATCCTGGTCTAAGTTGGGAGATTATACCCATTAAAATAGATTGCCCTTGATCGTCAACCTCATCAATATCGTCCGTATCAATCTGGTCCGACAGAGACAGCGGTTGAGCCTCACTATGGGAAGTTGATTCATTTTCATTGAATGCTTTCAACTTGAGTTTATCTAACTTCGATGTCAATCCCATATTTGTTGTGTCAAAAGAGTAGAGCGCAAGTGTTTAAAAAAAGCTTGGATTTAAAGACAATTAATTGAGATCCTCACGGCAACAGAAAATATTGCCATCCACTCGGACCGCAAGCATACTATTATTCCAAAAATTAGTTTCAGTATGCAAGTAATGCAAGAACGTAACGAAGCATAACTAACAAAGCTGACAGACCCCTTGTAGCTAGCCTGCAATTACACTATTGCTGATTGCTATCTATCAATAAGATCTGATCCGGGTAATTTTTTTCCTTTCTCGGTAGAAAATCTTCAGCTTCTGAAAATAAGAACTACGTAGGCGAAATGAACGGACTGACGTACGGAGTTACTCCACCTATATCATTAGCTAACCCTACCCCAAAGGAGAATGAACTAAATGATTCATTAGTACGGGATTTAAGAGCCAGGGGTTCTTTTGAAGCTGAAGCGGCGACTAAGAAAAGAGTTGAAGCTTTAAACACGCTTCAGAAATTAACAGAAGAGTTTGTTTACAAGGTGTCTATCAGAAAAAACATGTCAGAGGGAATGGCAAGAGATGCAGGTGGAAAGATATTTACATTCGGGTCGTACCGCTTAGGGGTTTTCGGACCTGGTTCAGATATGGACACACTAGTTGTCGTTCCAAAACATGTCACCCGCGAGGACTTCTTTGATGTTTTTGCCGATCTATTAAAGAAGAGGCCCGAATTAGAAGAAATGGCACCCGTCCCAGACGCATACGTTCCAATTATCAAGGCTGAATTTAGTGGGATTTCATTTGATTTGTTGTGTGCCAGATTGGATATTTCTAGAGTGCCTAAAGACTTAACTTTGAATGACAACAATTTATTGAGAAATGCCGACGAGAGAGATTTGAGATCTCTAAATGGTACCCGTGTCACAGACGAAATCTTGACGTTAGTTCCAAAGCCAACTGTTTTCAGACTCGCTTTGAGATGTATTAAAATGTGGGCTCAAAGAAGAGCTATTTATGGTAACATTTTTGGTTTCCCCGGAGGAGTTGCATGGGCAATGCTTGTTGCAAGAATATGTCAGCTTTATCCTAATGCTGTGAGTGCAGTTATTCTAAGCAAGTTTTTCCAAATTTATTCCCAATGGAGCTGGCCTCAGCCTGTGTTGCTTAAGCAAATCGAAGATGGACCGTTGCAAGTCAGAGTTTGGAACCCAAGACTTTATCCTCACGACCGCCAGCATAAAATGCCAGTCATTACCCCGGCATATCCATCAATGTGTGCTACTCATAATATCTCTGCATCGACACAGAAAGTTATAATGTCAGAATTTAGAAGAGGGTTAGAGATCATGAACGACATTTCAGTTGGAAAGAAAACCTGGGGTGATTTAGTTGAAAGACATGATTTCTTTCACAAATACAAGTTTTATTTGTGTGTGGTTGCTTCTACCCAATCGACATACGAAGAACACCTTCGTTTTAGTGGAATGGTGGAGAGTAAAGTGAGATTGTTAGTTCAAAAGCTAGAACTTGTTGATGGAGTTGAGTTGGCACATCCATATGTGAAGCCATTTGACGATGGGTACTATTGCCAAAACGATGGAGAAGTTCAAGAAATAATTAGCACCTATGGGACATCAAAGTCCGATGATTTAATGAAACGTCTTACGAAGGTTGAACCTCAGAAGACAGAGCACCCTCCTGATACTACACAAATATTTCTTACGAAGTTATATATTGGATTGAAAGTTGATTTGCAAAATAGCTCACTGAAAAAGCTAGATGTCCAATACCCATGTGCTGAATTTTTTAACATTTGCAAAAGTTGGGCAGATTTTGATGCTAAGGTCCATCAAATTCAAATAAGAAGTGTCAAATTATATGATTTACCGAGTGATGTTTATGAAGAAGGAGAAATCAGGCCTGTGAAGGCTTCGAAGAGAAAAAGGGCATCGTCAGCTACAGAAAATCAAAAAAGACCAAAAAGCATCGGAGCAGGCGAAGTCGCTGCATCGTAATACGTAGCTCACTAATAGAATAGATATAAATTTAATAAATCATTTTTTTATTTGATGTATTATACACGAAAGATTGATTAAAATAAGTACTCCCATACCCTTCTAGCCCACGATTTTGAGCTTTGTAGTCTTTGTTCCTCTTCTTGTTCTTGCTTTATCACATCCATGTCGACGATTCTTCTTCCTGTAGTCAAGTCTATGTCTTTAAGGGGAATGTAAAGTCTCCAGTTTCCGGTGAAGATCTTGTGCAGCAAGTAGAAGATTAGAATCACCACACTGCCCAAGTAGTTTTGGAAGAAGTTCTCAGCACTTGCACCGGAGCCAATTGGGAAGAGAGCGACCCAGAATTGCACGCCCAACACGACTATAAGAAAGCACATGGAGTAGATGGAGCCGTAAATCCCGGTTGTTGCAGTAAAGGCCAAGTCGTCTGTGGAGATGCCAGCCGTACGGAGGGCAAGGCGGAACCTAACGTGACACAAGCCGATGTTGAACCACGAAAAGATAGTTGCCAAACCAGACACAGACAACAACCATGCAAATACTTGGCCCTCGTTCTTGTAAGCCGAAAGGAAACAGAGGAGGCCAAAAATGGCCGAGAGGGCAAGACCAGCCAATGGTCTTCCCTTTCTGTCAACGTACCCCAAGATCGAAGGACCCAAGCCTTGGACACCAAGGGACTGGACGGTACGCGAGCAGCCATAGACAGCAGAGTTCCCGACGGAGATGACGGAGATCAAGATGCATGCATTGAAGATGGAAGGCAAGGCCTTTATTCCCCCGTTTTTGATGGCAATGACAAAAGGAGAAGCGGAAACGTCGGATCCTCCCAACAACTCTGGAGAGTTGGAGGGCACCAAAAGTCCGACAAAGGTAAGTGACAAAAAGTAGAATAAGAAGATTCTCCAGAAGACTTGGCGAACAGCCTTGGGTAATACCTTTCTAGGGTTCTCCACCTCGGCGGATGCAAGGCCCACCATCTCGCTACCAGCAAGAGAGTAGGAGGCTGTGACAAAAGTGGTTGCAACACCTTTAAAGCCGTGCGTGAAAGCCCCATTCTCTTTCCAGTACTTATTTCCAATAAAGGTGTGGGTGGGACCCCCTCCACACACCAACACCACCCCGAGAATGATGAACCCAACGATGGCAATGACTTTGAAGATGGTTAAATAGAATTCGGCCTCCCCGTACCCTTTCACGTCCATGACGTTGATGGCCATGATCAAAATGTAGAAGATGGCGACCCAGGCCACGGGATTGATCGAGTCGTTCCAATATTTAATGCACATGGCTGCAGCAACCAACTCCAACGGCAACACTATCAACCACATCAAGGCATAGTTCCACCCAACAGCAAAGCCCCATGAAGAATCGACAAATCTGGTTGCGTATGTCGAGAACGCACCACTCACTGGGAACGCAACGCAGAGTTCCCCCAAGGAGTGGATGGTGCAAAAAACCATGGTGCCCACCAAACCCCAGGCAATCAACAAGGCCGCAGGGCCCCCAGTACGCAAAGCACCTCCAGACCCAATGAGCAAACCAGTGCCCACCGAGCCTCCGAGTGCAATCATTTGGATGTGCTTGTTTTGCAACTTCTTGTGCAAGGTAGTCTTGGATGTGGCCGCGTTAGCACGCTCGATATCGGCCAAAGTGCCTCCAAGAGGACTGGAGACTGGTGCTATTTCTTCATGATCGATTTCTGCTGGTTTGAACGAGTCTTTGATTCTTTGCCAGCGGGACAAGGAGCTTGCATCAGCCTGCTGTGAGGATGCGTAGACATCGGACGCAGCAGTCAGGCCGGTCTCTTGTTTCTCCATATCGGAGCCATTTGAGGCAACAACCCTGGACATGAAAAAGAAGGAGTAATGGATAATTTAGTCCACCAAGCCTAAACTAGGTTTGGCTTTTAATATGGCCATCTATAGGAAAGTGGTTTTGTGTACAAGGAAAAGAGTCATACGAAGAGTCTTTACTTTTTGAATAGGAAAGAGGAAAGTATAGGTAAGCAATCGGTTATTGAAGTATGCTATAGGAACACAGAGTCATGCCAACAAGATCTTGAATTCTTCTTCTTCCTCGACTCAGCGGAGCCAGCTAATATTTTCGACTACACCCTTGGATCCCGCCGCTTACTTTTCCTGTTAAAGTGGAGATACTGAAAAATTTTCGATTGGCGTGTTCCTAAACTGCCCACAAAATGCAATACCAAGCGATGGGCGGTCGTGCGCCAGCCGAGCCGACACTGTGAGCTTGCAACTCCGCTAAAGCGTCCTCCCGCTCCAATAGACCCTTGTTGCAACCAATATCCAAAGTTTATTTTGCAACCCTACGAATAGCTGCAAAAATGGGCTTAATTGGAATTAGCGCATGTCCACGTCAAATATTATATTTGCGATAGCTGCTTTTCTGATTCTCAGAGATAAAGCGATAGGGAGTTGCCGGCCAATCAGAGTGCGCACTGATCGCATATCTAAGGTTATGGCCGGGTGCTTCGGCGGCCGCGCCGCACGCCTTCCGTTTCCAGAAGGTCACCTGCACACGGACGCTTGCTGGAAGCTGTTAGCGAGACTAGCCTGGTGGGCATACACCACCTCTAGCATTGGACGGCTCGTAAATGTGTAGTGCTACTTGTGGGGTTTCACGCGTAGAGTCGTGTCGTTTGTAGTCAAGAAATTCAGCCGTAAGTTTTGAATTTCAAGTGTCATACGTGCTCACACACACACATTCTACCAAGCTTCATGTAGTAGAATAACGTGGTACGAAGTGCCAGGCACAAGCATGAAGAATCCACCGTAACACACGCCTTTTCCGAAATAAGTGACCACGCAAAAAGTCTCACCCAAGACCTAGAAATGGCTAGAGACTCAAATCCGCCGAATGGTCGCTGTAATTTTATTGCCAGGCCGACTGCAACAATAGCATCTCACACAATGTAGCAGAAGCGTAAGGGAGCACTCGGATGCGTCGGACACATGCCGGTGTAGGACAGATCTATTGTCAAGACCCTACAGTGAGATGGCGGCCCCTATAGTCAAACAAGGCACCTTGTCCACAATCTCTGTCTGCCGGTATCTTGTGGTGTCTAATTTGTTGTACCGTCGCAACGGCTCCGATTTTGTTCCATACTGCACAGCATGCACTGGGGGAACACCTAGGCGAGAGCCAAGGACAAGAGAGAACCGGCGTGGCCCCAGTGGCTACTTCTAGCAAGGGCTATGTTGGGCCAGCACTTTAAAACCAAATAGACGGTCCTAATATTGCTCTTCCCCACCTCCGTTCCATACTAGACCCAAACCAAGCGGTGTCCGTTATGCTGCCACAGCGTCCAATTTTCACTACGCACTTCTTTTTATTTGTAATCCCCTTAAGAGAAAAACACGGATTTTTGAACAGTTTAGTTACAAGATCATAGATGGCTTTTGATAGTAGCAACACACCGAACAATACCTATATGAATTGGGGAGTCAACGAAGCACAAGCCAACGGGCCTTCCCAGGCGGGAATATTTGGCGACGGGGGCAACGACGAATGTCTTGAGAACTTGAAGTCCAACCAAATGGTGTACCCTGGACAACCGTACCAACTCGACCAACAACACTTACAGCTGTTACAACTTCAGTTACAAGAGCAAGCAGAGGCCGGGCAGTTTGGAAGCCCCTCTTTCCAGTCCCAGTTTCTTCCAAATGGTGGCCAGCACTCTCAGATTCACCAACAGCAACAGCTTCCAGACATGAACCAACAACACTACCACTCCGCAGGATCAGATATATCGTCTCCACACAATGGAAACGGACAGGCTGTAGTTTCCCCAGACACGTCCAACTCGTCCACCAGTGGGTTAGAAGAACATTCGAAGAGAAATGCTGTTCCCAAGACTACTAAGACCAAGAAGCCTCCAAAGTCAAAGAAGGCCTTCCTGGACGAGTATGACACGTATATTTTATCCAGAGACGATTCGGAATTGAACGAGGAAGAGCTCCAAATCAAGAGAAAAGCCCAAAACAGAGCTGCCCAGCGTGCGTTCCGTGAACGTAAAGAAACCAAACTTAAGGAGTTGGAAGCAAAGTTGTTGCAGTCGCAAGAAGAACGCCAGAAGTTGATGGAGCAGTTGGATCTTATTCGTAGACAGAACATCTCGATTCTGACTGAAAACGAGATCTTGAGAAGCAATACTGCCACCGGTTTCCCTGACCACCACTCTCAAGACGTGTTTAAGCCTGTTGCAGATAAGTTCCATTTCCCAAAGTCTGAAGACGACTTTATCCAGAACATGGTTGGCGGAACCAACCACATAGTGCAGCCAGAAAACAGCCACAAGGTCTATGACTCTCCGGACCACCCAGGCTCCAAGACTTTGGGTATCGGTGCATTGTGGGATTACCTCCAAATCAAGGCTGAGGAGTTAGGCTTGGATGACGGCTCAATGGACGTCCAAGGGATTATGCAAACTTTGAAGGGTAATGAGCGCTGTCACGGTTACGGCCCTGCATACCCTTTGCTGTTGATTGACGAAGCAATCGCACAGCATTGCCAAATATAAGAAAGGCACTGCTGATGGGTGGTTGCTTAGCATCCACACAAACACTCCAGAATCCGGAAATACATGGAATGACTTATCATGCACGACTTCTCCAAGTAAATACGGGCTGATTTGAGGTTTGCTTTTACATTCAGAAGCTGCCGATCAGCTTTTTATTTCTAGTTACAGAGAGTCATCTCTAAAATTCATACATGACTTTTGTTAATAGGCTATTTAAACTATTGACTGGTGTCGTTAATGAAAAAAATACATTGGAGTGTATTGGCCAATTTACTGGACTAGCTACTAAGCTAATTTATTTTCTTTTGGGATGGGATGATCCATTGCCACGGTCGGGCTCGCTGCCTAACCTATCACTTGTGATATTAGTGCCTCTTGGAGTTTGACTGTGGCCCCCAAAGCTACATTTTTTTCTTTTATCAGTGGGTACCCACTCTGTATATTATATTGTTAGCTTTGGAATACGATCGATTTATTAGTGTATATGTAAATGAATAGAAAACATTAGTTTAGCATTAGTTAAGATGTTGGTTAACATAATTAGCAAGCTCACTATCCAAGATTAGGCCCAAACTTGCAAATATTCAAAATAATCTACTCTCTTCTTGCTGGTAAGGTTCTTAGCAACTTGGCTTCTTACGACATCCAAGGTTTCTGGGTGACCACAAGCAACAAAGATAATTGAGTTGCCCACGGAATTATTGATAGCTTGTGGAACAATCTCATAAACGTTAGGACGTTCATGGAAGAAAGTCAAGTTAGGGAAGGTACTTCTAATCTTTTGGAACACTTGAGAAGGATCAGCTTCTTCTTGAATGGTCCTGAGCTCAATCTCAGATAAGCGTTGCAGCTCAACCAGATCGGCCTTGCTATTTCCTTCGGTGTCGGTGCCGCTCATTCTGCGCTCGACTTGAGTAACGTAAATCTCAGTTTGGACACTGCTTTCCAGAAGCGTTACCAAATGGTCATGATAGCAACCCAAGAGACTATAGTCACGGATAACCCAAATCAACTTGGCCAATTGTTTCAGTTGAGCGTTGTTTCCAGCACTCTTGACCTCGGCAAGAACAGAAGAAAGACCATCACCGGTTGCAAAAAACACAGAATTATCGTAATGCTTAATGCTCATGGATTCCAAGCCTCCACCGTAAGGACCATCAACAGCCACTCTGACTGAGATCTTATTGTCTTGATGCTTTCTAAGTTTGTTTGCCAAGGACTTGGTGATGCCACCCTTAGGCTTGATGTAAAACACAAGCTCAGAGCCTTCCAAAACATACGAGAAAGGATGTGATTGGAAGAAGTATGGGGTAGACAAGAAGTAAACAAAGGCATGGCCACCGTTGTGGGGCTTCCAAAGACGAGGAGCTGGAACACGAAGAACCATAATCGATCCAACGAGCAGGAGTTCCGCCTTTGGGACACCAAACAGAACCAATCTAATGATTCTGATAAGCCTGTCCAAGCACCAGATACCAATGGCAATGTAGAGAAATCCAATGTAGCCCAAGTTTTCCACATGTTTCCAAACACCAACGATGTAGACAATAACGGCAACAATATGAATCACCAAGAATACCTCGTACATGAATCTTCTGACAAAAAGTAAGGATGTGCCAAGAAGAATAATTGCACACGAGAATGCCATAAGACCTCCGTGTTGAAGGCTAAGAGTGAACGCACTGTATGGGAAGTCATAGAGCATTTCAGCGTAGTGGGCAAAGTGAATGATCATAAACACAACGACCATACGTGCAATCCACTTGTGGAACATCATAAAGGTTGCAAATTTCACTCCAGTAATCCATTGTAAAACGTTGTTGCGACCAGCGAACAAGATAAACAATGGAAGTTGCACCATGGTCATGATACTTGCTCTGACACCTAAGTGGTTTTGAAGAGCAGCTGTCATGTTGGGGTAGATGGGACTATCGGAGGAGTAGTGGAATTTTGCACCCATGAATGCAATGCAAACAAACAAGTACCCAATCAAGATTAACGTTTCAATTCTAGAGGGAATCAAAAATTGAATAACATATGCAAGGTACTTGTTTGCTGGTCTTAAGGTAGACAGCTTGTGCTTGCCAAATAATGCTGGAAGAGTGATGTACTTCTTGAAGAAGAGGCCAAGCGCACCTTGCCTGGATCTCACAAACATCAGTGGAAGCAAGACCTTGGACCAGTTGCCAATGGCAAACAAAAAGAGCACAGCCATCCAGTATCCAATGATACCAATGCCAAAGTAGACCGAGTCGTTGTAGTTTCTCAAGTGGGAGTTGTAGGAGGTTTGGAACAATTCCGTTTCGCCTGCGTCCAAGGCAACGGGGACAGTCATGGCCTGTGTAGAGTTGACATCGGACTGTGGAACTGACATTGAGTTAAAAGCAGCAGCAGCCGAAGCGTATGCACCTGGTTCAACTGGAATACCAAACTGCTCTTTGCAGTAAGTTGGGAAGTAGGCGATGGTGGATGGAGTGTCTCTGTCAAGCATGTGCAAGCACCCAGCAAAAGTAGCCATTGCGTTGGGGTTTGTGCAGACACAGCCGTGGCAAGAGAGAAGAGCGCTAACCTGAGTCATACAAGCAATAACAGCAATGATTTCACTAGTATAGATTTTGAATTTGGATGCTGCGTTGGCACCCGCCAAGCAAGCAGCTAAAGCTACCAAAAAAGTTGATTTCATGGTTAATGTTTTGAAGTTCTGGGAGCAGGCACCCCCATATATATACTCCCAGATCTAGATATGACCTGTAATTTCTAAAAACAGACCTCATGCATACGTGTAGGCTCTGTCTACGCCGCTTACACCTTTCTGCAACCGGCAATATGGGGACACCGCTGCATATTCTTAAGGAAAAGAACGATTCAAAGTCGCTGGAAGGATGTACCCTCTCAATACACCAAACCAGTGGTGATACTTGCCTCCAGGTTGCAATACTTGACTCCGTTGTAGCCTCTACTTCAAGTTGTACTCTCCTTTGACAACCATGCAAGCTTGACAAGGCTGTGTTGCTGGAAATAGTTGCAAAATTCCTGCATGCGCTGCGCATACCTTCTGTCCCAATTCAGTCAATACCAAGAAAATTTCGTCGTTATACGAGCCCGACAACTGTTCCCTTACATTTAGAAGTATAATAGGTACTTGAATGCGGTCAATGTAGACAAGCAGGAGTCTAGCTCTAGTGTCAAAGAAAGCAGACCAGACTACAAGCAATTCCAGCACTTGAGTTGACACTGGAGGCACCTTCGGTGATACCGGTCGAAGAACTGGGCTGTGCAGGGTGTTCTTTTCACCGGTTGCAAATCGTGGGGAGATGGAAGACAGAATGGAAAGATCAGTACATGTCTTGATTAAGCCACACGGAAAAGGATATAGCGCATGGAAGTTATACGAGCGTGACCAGGATTGCACACGGAAGCTTCAGTAGGCATGAATACTCTGGCCATATTCCGCGTTAGTGGCGTTAAGCCATAAAGGGAAACTACCCCATTCACGGTAGCACAAGGCTTATTGCTCAAGTGAGGGCGAAGTGTTGCTGAATTGTTATGGGATGGCTTCATGGCTTGAGAACGGCTGCATTGTCTCGGACGGAATTTTGTTTCGGATACAACCAGCTTCCGAAAGTCATCTTTATATGCCAAATGAAATTGGAGGTATCTTAGTGCTGAGCTCATGCAGTGGAAACTTTGATATAACCTTCAGTAGTGTCGATTGAAGTAGGCAGTGGAAGCTAATAGCAGGCTTCACTAGATACTTAACATTCAGATGCTATTGGTATTACGCAAAGGCACCCCATGAAAGACGGAATTAACGCTCTGAAAAGCCCTGCTTTGCCATTTTAGCAGCCTCTTCGTCAAATACAAATGTGCCTTAGAATATTAGTAATGGCAGTGACACAATAGGTTATTCGGAGCATGTTCTGGAATACGCCATTTTGAAGTTGGTAGGCTTTTTCAGAAGTTGGGCTCAGAATTTTCTCGTAACGTTTCATGAGAGGTAAATGAGAGGTAAATGAAAGGCACTCTTCCAAAATCTACAAAGCTCCAGATTGTAAGACCGTGAATTGAAATGATTTTGCACCCAAAATTAGATAGCCGGGCCAACGATATCGCGATCTTGATGTAGCGAGGGGTTGGGATCAGCACAAACCCTGCAACGCACATATCTACCACACAGGTCATTCACATTACTCATGCTCCATGCTATCTCTATTGTTCCTGTTTCGTCTAAAGATAAAACAAAAGCAGCTGACTGGGAACGAGCAGGAACGACTGCAAAGAATCTAGACCAATGGATCGGTTCCAGTCATAATCTTTCGATATAGATGATAGTATCTATCTGCTTAACTCAATTTTAAAAGCATCTACTATCTTGATTTGAAGACACAACTACAATTCAATCCTTTGTTTGATACAATAGCAGTGACGGAATTCAAGTCATCATTTGTCTTACTGCAGTCGCTTGCTAAGAGTGAAGAGTACGCCGAATGGTAGAGAGTACATAAGGGCCAAAACCAGCATGCTATAAGAAAGAAAAGACAACAACACAATTTAGTATGGTTTGGTGAAGAGCATACTTTTCCTAGCCCAATATGAAGATCGTAGAAGTTCTTACATGAGGTTGCAGGTTAGTCATGGTACGTCCCCAATATCTGGTCTACGACAACTGTCCATCATGGTGAATATGAGATGTTATAGATCTAACCTAATAATCTAGAGCAATATGTTAGTCTGGGTTTGAATTCTCGTCATATCCATGCCCTAGACTCAACAGATTTGGCTTACCCCAGTTTTCGCAACCATATGCCGTGAACCTGATTTGGCCAATCTGGCCACAGAGATTGCCCAAGACGGTGGAAAGTATCCACTCTAACCCTCAAGACACTATGTTTCCGCTTACACCTAATTTCAACTGTATACCATGCTAGGTTCCCATATTTTGTTGGTCCATTGGACCTCCCTCCATGGCCTGCTAACGGTTCGCTCGCAACCTCCCAAAATCGCGGAATCTTCTAGAATCTCTCAGCAGGCCAGAAAAACTAGATTATAAAATTCAATAAATCTTCCGACAAACACCAGATCATCTATCAACAATGTCTGCCGAAGAATACAAAGCTCAAGGGAACAAGCACTTTGCTGCCAAGGAGTTTGAACAAGCTATTGAATACTTCACCAAGGCGATTGAAGCCTCCGAGACGCCAAACCACGTTCTCTACTCCAACCGTTCTGGTTCTTATGCTTCATTGAAGAACTTTGGCAAGGCCTTAGAAGACGCAGAAAAGTGTGTGAGTATCAACGGATCGTGGGCCAAGGGTTACAACAGAGTTGCTGCTGCTCACTACGGGTTGGGCAACTTGGAAGATGCCCAAACTGGATACAAGAAGGCGTTGGAATTGGACTCTGCCAATGCTATGGCCAAGGACGGGTTAGCTGCCGTTGAAAACGCCATCAACCAAAAGAAGTCTCAACCAGACATGGGCTTGGGTGCCATTTTTTCTGATCCTCAATTGATCACCAAGTTGAAGAGCAACCCAAAGACTGCAGAATTGATGAAGGACCCAGCTTTGGTGCAAAAGTTGGTCAACATTCAAACCAACCCACAAGCCAACGCTACCGAGTTTTTGAGTGACCACAGATTGATGACCATAATGGCCACCTTGATGGGTATTGACATGGACGGTGCCGACATGGACTCTCCACTCAGCCCAGAAGAACAAAGACAACAAAGATCCGAATCCGCTCAGCAAGAAGCCCCAAAGACCGAGGCTGCTCCAAAGAAGGAAGCTCCAAAGCAACAACCAAAGCCAGAAGAACCAAAGGACGTTGAAATGGAAGAGGTTTCTGAGGACAAAAAGAACATTGCCGCTGCTGCTGCTGCTAAGGAAGAAGGTAACACTTTGTACAAGGCCAGAAAGTTTGACGAGGCCATTGCTGCCTACAACAAGGCCTGGGAATTGCACAAGGACATTACTTACTTGAACAACAGAGCTGCTGCTGAATACGAAAAGGGTGATTACGACACTGCCATCAAGACCTGTGAAGAGGCTATCGAAACCGGTAGAGAATTGAGAGCTGACTACAAGACCATTGCCAAGTCCTTTGCCAGATTGGGTAACACCTACTTGCAAAAGGATGACTTGGAACAAGCTGCAAAGTACTTTGACAAGTCCTTGACTGAACACAGAACCCCAGCTGTTTTGACCAAGTTGAGAACCACCCAAAAGGAAATCAAGGTTAGAGAAGCTCAAAGCTACGTTGACCCAGAAAAGGCTGAAGCCGCCAGATTGGAAGGTAAGGACTACTTCACCAAGGGTGACTGGCCAAATGCTGTCAAGGCTTACACCGAGATGGTCAAGAGAGCTCCAGAAGACGCTCGTGGTTACTCCAACAGAGCAGCTGCTTTAGCCAAGTTGCTCTCCTTCCCAGACGCTGTTGAAGACTGTAACAAGGCTATTGAAAAGGACCCAACATTTATCAGAGCTTACATCAGAAAGGCCAATGCTCAATTGGCTATGAGAGAATACTCCAAGGTGATGGAAACCTTGACCGAAGCCCGTGAAAAGGACTTGTCTCTCGGTGAAGGTAAGAACGTTTCTGAAATTGACCAATTGTACAACAAGGCCCTCCTGCAAAGATTCCAGGCCATCGAGGGTGAAACCCCAGAACAAACCATGGAAAGAGTTTCCAGAGACCCAGAAGTTACCGAAATCTTGCAAGACCCAGTCATGCAAGGTATCTTGGGCCAAGCCAGAGAAAACCCTGCTGCTTTGCAGGAACACATGAGAAACCCTCTGGTCAACAAGAAGATTAATATATTGATTGCTGCTGGTGTTATTCGTACCAGATAGTTTACGTCGTAATGATTTGTACATAAAATTATATTCAGGAATGCCTGTAGTTTACTATAATGTTCATACCTCTATTTGGTTACCACTATCAACCTCCGAAGTTGGGGTCGAAAAAGTAGTTTGGCATATTAACGATCTGGGAATAGAAGATCTGTGAAATATCGTCCTCGTTGACCATGTCGAACATGTCCGCAGGGTTTGAGCCAAGGATGCCGTCCGCGTCATTGGAACTCTGCAGATTGACAGAGTTTGCCAGGAGAATACGAGTTCTGTTGTGAGCAGAGTGTGGAGAGTTTGGAAACAGCACAAAGGGTTGCGATTGTTGTGGTTGATTCATGATACTGGAGGACCGAGATAACAGTTCTTGTTGATATTGATAGCCTCCCGGATACCCTTGTGGAATCAGCGCCGTGGTGTTTGGCAACGAGTCGGAGTCATTGTTTGAATGCACTAGATTGGTGAGCTCTGCCTTAGAGCTGTTGCTGCCTGTGCTCAAAGGCGTGTCAATGTTCCGTGCCCTTGGAATAGCATGACGTGGTTGGTCAAGCACAGCAGACACCCTCAAGAGACGATCGCCAGTAGGTGCAAACACACTGGGGAAAGTCTTTTTCCCGTTTTCCAAGTGAGGCTTCAACTTCTCCAAGTAATCATCGACATTGGTTTGGGATTTAACCTCGTACACCTTAAGAACCATTCTCAACATCAAGGTGTTCATCAACTCTAACAACACGTCAATTTGCAGGAAGATAGAGAGCCTCAATCTGTCGGACTTCCAGTTCTTGTTTACTCCGAAAAAGCTGATTGTACAGTCAACAAGCAAGTGGATATCGCTAGCTGACTCTGGTGAACAGTTCAGATTAAGAATCGAAGTGGAAAGACACAAGAAAGCACTCAATGGGAAAAACAAGATCCAGTTGTAGTAAGAAATGCTAATGTGCTCCTTTTTCATTTTCGTTGACATCATCAAGATAGTTCTGGCTGCATTGAAAGAAATGTTCCTATACTTCAATAACAACTTTTCATCGACGTTTGGAGCTCCAGCAAACAAAATGCCAGGCAACCTGTTAATCAACATCAAGTTCAACAAGAACGAGAAATGGAAAGGAATGAGCATTTCTCTTGTTACGACGTCGTTCACGTCCACTTCCAGCCTAAAGTTTGGATCGTTGAAGAACCTAGGCTTGTCAGCATCAGGTAACGAATCGGCTAATGCAAACATCTCTCTGTTGAGACCCTCCAAAGAGTTGACAATTTCTTCAAAAGATTTGACGGCTGTCGTAGCAACAAACAACTCACTGTAAGACTTTGCACGAAGTCTTGTAAGTAACATCATGCACATTTGATAGAAAGCGTCCTTTCTCACGTTCTTGACCTCTTCAAAAATGTTCATCATCGACATGTTTTCCAAACAGGCTCTGTCAAAAAAGGTGGACCCAGCAAAGTAGTTTTCCACAAAGAAAAACTTCAAAGATTGGTCATCGGTGATGTTAACCTCTGAAAAGTCGATAATAGGTGGTTTCCCTGTTCTGAAACAAATCTCAGTATCAAAATAGGTACAGAGCCACCATATTCTCTGTCTCTCGACTTTTTCCTCGGTGGTCAAGTTGATGTAGGACTCTTTTCTGTGCAAGCCAATTTCTTGGGCAAACCGAACAGCAACAGAACCAAGAATGTAGTTGATGTGACTGGTTAACCAGTTGGTTTCGATGTAAATCATCAAATGCAAGATGGAACGGATAGTTTCCAAACCATCACTAATGACAGAGATACGATGATAATAGAAAATGGCATTCTCAAACAACGAATCCTTGAGTGCAACCAACTCGTCATCGCTCATATGTTGAACAAATTGAGGAGAGTGCAGTGCGTTCGGAGTGTTGGATTGTGAGGTTGCAGCCGATGGGGCATTTGGTGTGTTTGTTGCCGATACCATATCCTTATCAAGCTTTGCAGAAAGACTTAACAACAAGGCAGTTGTCATCATCAAAAATTCAGACAATTTGAACCTTCTCTTCTTACTTGGCTCCAAGGTAGGGTTGTTGTAGTAGCTTTCAAAGAGTCCTTTCAATACCAGGGTCTCGAGAATAGCGTTTGCCAAGGTGATGTCACAATAGTAGTGGTCAATCAACTCATACACAACCTTTGAGTTTGTGGGAAAAGGACGGGAAAGAAGTCTGCGACGCCTCTTGTTATCGATACATGGAGGGTCGATCCACTTGATCAAAAAGGTCTTAATTTTGCTCAAGAAAACAGAAGGCATGTTTCTCAAAGGGACAGTCACCTCAGCGGCCGAATTGCCCAACAATTCGTTGATATACCCCATGGACTTGTCTGAGAACACACACATCAAACAATGAGAACCAAAGAACTTGTCCATGGGCTTACCTGAGTCGCCGCCTTTAGTGAAGCTGACAAGCATGGGCTCGTTGGTCTCCTCCAGTTTGGAGGTTTGAGGTTTATGGGCCGATTCGTTAGGTTTTGGTATGGTCTTTGATTTAGAATCGTGATCATCAGAATTGATCTTTCCATTTTCCGATTCCTTTTCGTCGTCGTCGTCATCGTCGTCGTCGTCGTCATCTGCGCCAGCAGGAGACTCTTCTTGAGACTCGTCGTCGTCGTCATCCTCTTCCTGCGAGAGGTCCTGAGAATCTTCACGTTTTGCGTTTGCTGGCATTTGAGACAAGGCAAACTTGCTAATAAGATCCAACTTCAGGTTGACGTTGGCCAACAAAGATTCCACGTTGGAAAGTCTTGCGTCCAAGTCGCCAACCGTGTCGCTGGGGTCTCTTCTTTGTGTTTTTTTGGTGGAACTGGGGGTTGGCTTCAACTTTTTTATTTTGACTGGGCGCTCAGCATAGACACACCTGATGGCCTTGGAGGACGAGCTACAGTTGGTGCACGGGGTCTTTCCGTCACACTTGATCTTCTTTTTACGGCAGGTGTCACAGGCTATTCGGATACGCTTTCCGTTCTTGGAGGACTCGTAGGAGTCCTCGTCCTTGACCTGGACTTGTGGCGGGCTCTGGCTTTGGGACATGCCGTTCAGCACAGCGTAGCCCTGGGCGCCGTTGCTGAGCTGGTTGCTGCCCGGGCTGGGGCTGCCAAAGATGGGGGGAATGCCGGGGGTTGATGCGTACGAGGTCAGCATTCGTTGGAGAGAGCCTGCGGCAGTGATGGCGGCGTTGGTGGAGTCTTGCTCAATATGGGGGAGCTGTGTTTCTTCTCGATTCAAGTGGATGGGCACGCCGCCTTGCTGGTACCAGTTTGCTGCAGCACCTGCTGGGGGTATCAGGCCGTAGGGCATGGGCTTGTTATTTAAGGGGTTGGGGAGTGCTAGTCCCTGGGGGTCGAACTTGGACGATCTGTCGTTGGGACCGTTAAGGCTTGGGTTGGGGAAGTTGTGTGACATTAATAATTAGCTTTTACAGATGTGAATCCTTGTGTATGTGCATGCTACTCCGATGCGGTATTATGTCCGTGATGTATTGTGACGGATGGTGGGGCGGGAGTCTTTGCAAAAGGCGTCCTTTGGTTTGATTGGCGCTGTGTGCTTTTGATAGAGACGTGGTTGAATTTTTATGATGCATCGGAAGGGTGCAAACTTCCAATCTTCCGCGCCGGGGGGACAGCGCCACTCAGCGATTTCACTGGTGGGGGAAAACAAGGCTTACCAGCCGCCGGAGATTACGGACATGTGTGGGCTGGTGCTTAGCGAGAGATGGATTGCAAGGATGTGGCAGCCTCTGGTGAAGCGTGTGTACGACGGCGTGTGGGCGAGCCGTGTCCCCGCCAAGGCAGGCGGAATTAACGCCGCAGCGTGCAATAGCTGTCTGCTTGTCCGCGCTATCTCGTAGTTTCCTTTTGTGCTTTAACGGTGTTATAGCGGGATTCGTGTGGAAGTAGGCTAGGTCTGCTATTAGTTTGCCTGAATCCTGGACACAGGCAGTGGTGGTGTCTGCTGGTGCAAGGGGCGGAGTTGAGAATGTCATTGGCGGTGCAATGAGCTTATCATTTGACTCGTTGGTGCTGCTTTTGATAGAGATGTGGGTTGATCTGCCTATGCTAGAGATGTGGGTTGATGCAGACTTGCCGCCGGAGATTACGCCCATGTGTGGTAGCGAGAGAACCAACACTGGCGGAATTAAGACCGCTCAGTGGCCGCTGGCTGTCCTCACATTCTACGTTCCTTTTGTGCTTAAACGGTCATACATATACTATCACGGGATTCGTGCTTTTCTTACTATCACGGGATTCGTGCTTTTCGGCAGCACGCTAGGTGGTCAACCAGGAGTCTACCTGGACCCTGGCCACGGAACTGGCAAAGTTCAACGTCTGTTGCCCCATGGGGAAGTAGCTGACGGTGTACCAGGTGGCACTGATCAATTGTACCACCGAGAAGATGATGGAAAGGAGGGTACTTCTCAACTTCATGGCCGAGAAGACCGTCAAGAAGATGGACAGCACAAAGGTGATTGTGTGGAGGATTCTCCACGACAGAAACAAGTGTGTCATGTAGGCTTGGAAGCCCTGGAGCACACCAAAGCTGACAAGGAAGAAAATGGACCCAAGTGACCACAAGACGGCAAACTTTCTGGGCTTGATGGCGATAATGGGGAACAAGAAGATGCAAATGAGGTAGCAGGCCACGGCCCCGCCAAACGTCAAGGAGAAGATGAGCAACCGGTCCCACCGGGAAAGCTCAAAGTAGCCGGGGTCCAGCGTGACGTTGTCGTCCTCGAGAACGATCCCCCGCTTGAAGGGGTTGAGGCCCGAGAGCTTGGATCGGAACCCGCTGGGTTGTGTGACTGGAGGTGGCAACCCGTCGTTCGGGTCCTGGCTTAACCGTGAGTATTTTCCAAATAATGCCATGCTTGTGGGCGTGTAATGTGTCTAGGATTGGATGGTAGGGAGCGTTCTAACGTCTCAAAGTCGTCGTATTTATAGGTGCTACTTGATGGTGGCACTGGTAAATTTAATTTGATTTTGCTGGTGCGTGTGACTGTTGGGCTGTGGGAGACGAGACGGCGGCCACAGCGGCAACTTCAAGGGCAAATCACGAGAAAAGTGGTCCTATCGGCAGGCACAATTCAGCTCATGTCTCCTATGTAGAGAGCGAATCCTAAAAGATGTCGTATCGGCGGGTTTTGGTGAGAGTCCCCCCACCATCCTCCCGCTGTTGCATCTGTGGCCAAAGTTTCGCAGACATATTAAATCTTGTACTACTCCAAGGATGGTTCAGGACGAAAGAAACTTTGTGCAAACATACCTCCAATTGATTGAATTGGCCGAGAAGGCCACGTCGGACCAGTCCTACGTTGTGACGCTGTACGGCAAGATCGAAAGTTTGGGTCCCTCGTTGCCCAAACTCAAGTACAAATTGCCACGCCAACAGGCTGGCCAAAAAGACGCCAGCGTCAAGGTGACCTTCAAGAGCATCAAACCACCCCACAAGTTCACCCACGAGGTGGAGGTGGCCAGGTCGTCCACCGTGTACACCGTCAAGAACGACTTGGTCAAGCAATTGGCCTTGCCCGGAGACGCCTCCAACATCAAGTTCTTGCTCAAGAGCAAGGTGTTGCAAGATTCCGCCACCTTCGAGGGCATAGAGAGCGGTGCCAGCGTCAACGTGATGGTGTCTGCTGCCGCCACTGGTGGCGCCTCCACCGCTGCTGCTGCTAGTACGACTTCTGACGACCCAGAGTCAGAGCTCCCGCCAACCATCACGCCCGCCACATGGACCAAGATCCACGACCTCCTTAAGACGGATCTTGGATCCAACGCCGAAAGCGTGTTTGCAAAGTTCAAGAGTGTCGCCTAATGCTAGAATACATATATATTTGTCAGTGTGACCCGACCCAGAGTCGGAGCCGCCGGCCACCACACCGACCTGATCGAAATGCTTCTCAAGGCAGATCGCCAACCTGGATTGCAACCTGGATTGCAACCTGGATTGCCAACCTGGATTGCCAACCCGGATCGCCAACAACCTGCTTAAAGTTCAATAGGTCGTTTAATGCTAGTAATTTACGTATCGTCTGTAAGACCGCCCCCAAGGAGTTCCCTCCCATCATCACTGGCGTCGGCCACACCGAAATGCTCCTCAAGACGGACCGCCAATAACCTGATCGCCAACCTGGATCCAACCTGGATTCCCAATAACCTAAGTTCAATGGTGTCATTTAATGCTAGTTTACGTATAAGTTCGTCACCGACCCAGAGGGAGCTGCCGCTCGTCATCACTGCCGCTGACAACCACACTCACTGGCAGAACGAATTCCAATCCAGCTCTACTTACAAAGTTCATTAGTGTCGTTTAATGCTAGTATACATATATTTCCGTCATTCAACCCTCCCAAGGTCTCCAATGCTAATCGGTTACTTGGAGAAGCGCTTTGAGAGAAGCTCGTTCAAGGTGTGACCGTGAGGCCTGCCGTGTCTTTTTTCGTACACATAGTAGCTGATGACGCCGATGGCCACGCCAAACAAAGGGTCCACTGTCCGTGAGATCAAGTACGGGTACTGCATGTCCTTTACGTTAAGCAACAGAGAGGCAACAGGCTTTAGAGATAGCCCGGCTCGAGACGCTTGGAGGAGCGGGCGGTGGGGTCCGGGTAACGCGTGTCCGAATCGGGAAATTTCAGGCCGCACACTACCGGCCCAAGCTCGCGACGCCTCGAGGTGAAAAAACGAAAATTTTCTTCTTTATAGACTTCACTTAGGACCTAAGTTATATAATAGAATGGCTGGTTTCGTTAGATCGTGTTACAAGTGTGGATTGGTTGGTCACTTGGCAGAGGCTTGTGAGTCTCCAGAAAGATTGTGCTACAACTGCCGCAAGTCTGGCCACGAGTCCACCGAATGCCCAGAACCAAAGCAAGCCAAACAATGTTACTCGTGCGGTGACGTTGGCCACGTTCAATCCGAGTGCCCAACCCAAGCCCAAGGGTCCAAGTGCTACAACTGCGGTCAATTCGGCCACATTTCCAAGAGCTGTCCTGAGGCCAGCGGCGCCCAAGAGCCAAGAAAGTCCTTTGGTGCTGCTCCTCCAAGAGGCGGCAAGACTGCAACCACTTGTTACAAGTGCGGTGGCCCAAACCACTTTGCCAGAGACTGCCAGGCCGGCGTCGTCAAGTGTTACGCCTGTGGTAGAAACGGCCACATCTCCAAGGACTGTAACAGTGCCGGTGAAGCCAAGACCTGTTACAACTGTGGTAAGGCTGGTCACATCTCCAAGGATTGTACCGCTTAAGGGAAGCGAGAGCTGAAGAAATTTTAGAACTTTATGATATGAGTAGTGTTCATCCAGTTTGGCACATATATTGCTTCAGAAGTCTTCCTAAATAATGGTGCGTTGTTGAAGGTGGATGGATTAAAAAAGGTTTATATGTGTGTTGATTAGTGTGTTGGAGTCTTTCATGATTTAATGAGTTTATTGTATTTTGACTTTTTGTAGATAGTAGGCAATTTATACTAATGTCTGTCCTGTATAATGGTAGGTCTCTGGTGGTTATACCACCAAGGTTGTCCCCAAGTATAGTGGTTATCCGCGGTGGTTACCACACCCAAGTCACCAAAGTCATCAAAGTGGTTATCGCAAGTCATCCTAGTGGTATCGCAAGTCATCCAAGTGGTTATCCACAAGACATCTCCAGTCGACACCCAGGTATTCAGTTATCAATTGGTATCCGCCAGGTCATCAATACCCAAGTCATCATACCCGAGCCATCAATGATACCAAGTCAACACAAGTACCACCAACAATACCCAACTCAAACCAGTATCCTTATGGTTATTCTGATACCCAAGTCATCTCCCAGATCCACCTAGGTCACCTCCCAGACCACCTATGTCTTCTTCCAGATGCGCTACCTAGTCATACCCTATATCCGCTCGTTTTCCGCTCGTTATCCGCTGGTTATGTGGACTTTGCGGTCTCTGATGACGCATGGATCGGCGATAGCATTTCCGTGATTATTGAGCCGTTTCTTCACTATTCAAACTTTCCTATACCAACTTCACAATAGCCCAAGCTAACAACAAGCCAGCCAACAATACCAACCGTCCAACCTTGGTAGTGGTCAAGAACAAAGAGTAACCAATGGACTTGTCACTCAATCTCCGGACGACATTTTGCACGAGGAAATCCACCTTGGTGGGCTTGACGTAGATCTGGGTCGGGCCAGACACAGACTCTTCGTACGTATCGAACGAGTTGATGATGGCACGCACGTCGGTGGTGTCCGGGGTACGTGGAGTGGGAAGTAACTGCAAGTAGCCCGTACGAGACACCATCGACTGGGGAGCCACCTTGGGCACCTGGATCTGCAAGTACACTGGGTGGTGGTCCGACTGCAATAGCGTCCCGACACTGTCGTACTTCTTGACCTTGGGCACCTGCAACGCCTTGGATCCTCCCTTCTTGTGGATTATGTTCTCCTCGTCCACCTTGTAGGTGGACTGGTACAAGATACGATCGCACCAGGAGGGACTCCGCTTGGGGTTGTAGATGGCGGTGTTGATGTGGTACTTGTAGGTGGGTTTGAAGGATATGGGGGCCTCGTTGAAGCCTAGGAATACCTCACCATCCGCCCTTGCAGCCGTCAACTCGTCGTACTTGTGCACAAGACTGGGGATGTCGTGGGCCAAGTCGTGGTTGTTCAACTCCACCAACTCCTGAGTCGACAAGCTTTTGGCACTGAACTTCTTGGTGGTTCTGTAGTTCAAGTCGCCCATGAAAAAGGCATGGCTGTTGGGCTTGAGAAAGCCGTACCCATCGCCAAAGTCCAAGGCCCTGTACAAGGTGGTCACGGCGCTGTTTCTGCCCATGTAGTAGGCCTCGCCTTCGAACGCTGGAAGATGTGAGTTGACGAAAGTCAAGTCGACCGTGTCCTCCAACGTGACACGGATCCCCACACCTCCCTTCATGGACGAGTACCCGTACCCCAAGCCGGCTTGTGCAGTACGGATGTTGCCCAACTTCAGAGGGAACGGCGAGATGACAATGAGCCCAATGGCACCCATGTGTGTGATTCCCACCGTCTTGAAACGCACGTCCTCGGTGCCGTACTTGGCTGCAAGTGCCGCCAAAAACATCTCGTTCAATCCAAGCATGAGCTTGTTTGCTGTCTGATCAAAGCAACCATCCATGATGGAGCAGAACTCCTGCACCCCAAACACATAGGCTGTAGCAGGTTCGTCTGGAAACGCCGCAGCAACCTTCTCAATCACCACGGTGCCATTGAACCGTTGTTTGTTGCAATTGTACGTCAATAAGAATAGATCAATCCCTGACATGGTTCCCTAATCTGGTTTGTTTGTGCTAGACTTTTTTAATGATGCGGCAGCAAAAAATGTATAATAAAGTTCCACACCCACCATGTTTATAGAGGCCAAGAGGGCGTTATTGGAGGACGTTGACACGCTAGAAGCATCAGTCACCAAGAGAATACGTCGCAACGACCAACTTTTGGAGCTGGCCCCGAAGAATAAGTTAAATTTGCTTGCACAGTATGAGTTGAAGGCCTTGACTGATAAGTACGATGCAGACTTGAAGAAATTCCAGAGTGAAGCCCAGAAAGAGTTGATTGAAAAGGAGATAATCGAGATAACCGACCCACAGCTAGACTTTGTTGAGTTTGACAAGCGGTTTGCCAGAATACGAGTGAAGCACGACGCCTCGGCTGCCGTGGCCGAAGACCCAAACTCCCTCTATGCACCCTACTCATCGGTGCTTTTGAGGAACGACGAAACGTACATCAAAAGACTCAGCAGTCGCAAGAACCGTGATAAGGAGAAATTGTTGGTCAAGAGAAAGGGCTTGCTCTCGCAGGCCTGTGCCCACCTCAGCTTGAACAACGTGTTTGACCCGGAGGAGCTGTACGGCAAGTACTTGGACTTGCGGCCGTACCACAAATTGTACCAAGACGTCACAGGGAAGCAGGTACTCTACATTGAGTATCTTGAGGCGTTCAACAAGTTCCCCTACGAGAACAAAAACGACCAATACGAAGATTATTTGAAGGAGTTGTTGGGGTATTTGAAGGGTTATGTTGAGCGGTCCCAGCCTTTGATGAGCGACATAAAATCGATATTGCGGGTGGACGAATACAAGCCTGTTGAATCTTCGGCCAATGGCACCAACTCGGACGACACACCTGTTGAGGAAGCTGACGGCCTGGTGTTCTGCGTAGCTTGCAACAAGAAGTTTCTGAAAATGACAGTATACAAGGGCCACCTCGGTGGGAAGAAACATAAGAATGCAGCTGCAAAGGCAGGCACCAAAACCACAACCACAACCCGGACTGGGCTACTTGAGCACCAGATTATCAACATCACCAAGCACTTGGAGCCCGTCATCGACTCCACAAAGTCCAAGGAAGAGCGTAAGAAGATGGTGCTTACCGACAGAGAACGAATGATCGGAGACCAGGTGGACGAGGAATCGGAATACACGACGGTGCACGAGTCTTCAGGCTCCTCTTCTGAGGAAGAAGACCCCGATGAGTACGCCGAAGACTTGTTCAAAGACATGCCAATCGGCGCCGACGGCAACCCCATTCCCTTCTGGCTCTACAAGCTCCAGGGTCTCCACAAGTCGTACGTTTGCGAGATTTGCGGGAATGCCTCCTACAAGGGTCGTCTTGCATTTAGCAAGCACTTTGTATCTGGGAAGCACCAGAATGGGTTAAAGTTTTTGGGTATTGCCGATGACAGCGTGGGGCTCTTCAAGAACATCAGCACCATCGACGAAGCGGTTCAGTTGTGGAACAGAGTCAAAACCGAGAAGTCGGAGGTAGTCAACGAGATAGAAAATGCTATAGAAGTGGAAGATGATGAAGGAAATGTCATGCTGGAGAGAGACTACAACGACTTGAAGAAGCAGGGACTTTTATAGATGTTAGGCGCACACAGAAAATATTAGACACAATTTGCAGCCATTCGTATGTAGGATTTGGAGCACACATTTTGGCCTTCAACGTAATAGAAATGGTAGCCTTGGACATGTTCTTCAAGCTCTTTGCTTTTTTTGCTTTCAATATCTCGAATCCACGATAATCTGGAGCTTTTTGTTCAATAAGCACTGCTCCATTTTTACGTTTTTGTAGCGCATCTCCAAGACTTTACGTTTAAATAGTCTTAAATGATGTTTGCCAGGGTCAAGTGCTGTGTGTGTAGTTTCTACATGCTTGTTGGCACCAGATCTGAGAGACCCTTGTTTCACGGTTGATTTCAAAATGCTCTCCACATTCAAGATACCTCCTAATTCAGAGACCAAGTCAGGTGCATTGAGTATACCAAGGCATTGTTGCATCCCCAACTCATTAGGATAACCTTGAGCTAATGCTGGTCTCATGTATTTAAAATTTCTGGACAAATACTTGCTTTTTTAGTACCGTCACTTGCAACTGTAGCGACTGCAAATTCAAGCTTTTCCTGGACAATGTGTGTGCAACAAATCCGTAAACAAGGAGGGTAACACTCGAGTAGCAATGCTATCAACAAGTAACCAATGCTATCGGTTTCTTCTGCTAGACGTTACCACCCTCCCTAAAACCATTACCCTGTTGCTAGACATATTCACTCTTCTGAAGGCAAGCAGCAAAACCATGACTGCAAATCTATGCAACGTGTAGCACCTAACCTCAACTTTGAATATCTCCTATATAACCTATTTCACCTACTTCCTCTAAATAGTGTTCTACGGTACTCCTCCTACTCACCAGTTCCAACTTTGGGGGCGCCCACTGGGTCTCTCCCCCACCATATATTGCAGCCTCACGCTTCACCGATGCGATGAAAAATTTATGAAGCAGCTCTTGCGAGTTATCAGAATGCAAGAACACGGAATTAAACGAAAGTCCACGCCGCCGGTGTCGGGCAAGCAGTTTGATGCCAACGGGTTTCGGATCAAGCGTCAGGAGATTGACAAACAGACACTTACAGCATACGAGCAGATGGGTGGCGAGGACGCAGCCGCCACCACCCTCACCAAAGGTAAGACCATCGAGGAGGAGGAGACGGAAGGCGCCAGCTACATCCTCGATGGTCCTTTGAGAAGAGTCAATCCTTACTACTTCACATACTTGACCTTTTGCAAGTTGCGGTGGCGGGATCGCAAGTTGATTGACGTGTTTGTCGACGAGTTCAGAGACAGAGACGCTGCCTTCTATACTAAGGCCATCTCGGAGGGCCTGGTTACAATCAACAAAAAGCCGGCCAATATAGAGACGGTGATCAAGAACGGTGATTTGATAAGCCACAGAAGCTTCAGAAGGGAGCCTCCTGTGACCTCCCGTCCAATCAAGATCATCCACGAGGACGACGATATCTTGGTCATCGACAAGCCTTCGGGGATCCCGGTCCACCCCACGGGCAGATACAGATACAACACCATCACCAAGGTGTTGCAGCATGAGTTGGGCATCCGTGCCCACCCCTGCAACAGGCTCGACAGGTTGACCAGTGGCCTCATGTTCTTGGGTAAGAACGGAAAAGGTGCCGCCGACTTTGTCCAGCAGATCAAAGACAGGACCGTCAGAAAGGAGTACATTGCCCGAGTCAAGGGCGAGTTTCCACCCAACGAGACCATCACCGTCGATAAACCTTTGTATACCGTCTCCCATAAGCACACATTGAACGTTGTGGACTTGAAGGAGGGCAAGGAGTCGGCCACCACCTTCAAGCGGGTGTCCTACGACCCGGAGTCCAACACCTCGGTGGTCAAGTGCATGCCACTCACCGGCAGAACACACCAGATCCGTGTTCATTTGCAGTATCTCGGCCACCCGATTGCCAACGACCCCATCTACTCCAACGAGATTGTGTGGGGGCCTGACCTTGCCAAGAACGGCGAGGTTGAATCGATGGACGACGTCATCAAGAGGTTGGACAAGATGGGCAAGGAGAGACTGGCCTCGTCCTGGTTCTACCCGGATGCCGCCGGCGAGGTGCTTACCTCCAAGGTGTGTGAAATCAGCGGCACGCCGCTCTACTCGGACCCCGGCCCCAACGACTTGGACTTGTGGTTGCACGCATACAAGTACGAGTCCACCACCAACGGATGGTCGTACAAGACAGAGTACCCCGAGTGGGCACTCTCCTACAGCAGGAAGTTCATGGAGATGGCCATTGAGGAGGCCGAGAAGTGTGGAGAAACTCAAACCCAGTTCAATGTCGGTGCCGTTTTGGTCAACAACGGCAAGGTGCTTGCCACAGGCCACTCTCGTGAGTTGCCAGGCAACACACATGCTGAACAGTGTGCTTTGGAAAAGTATTTCAAGGAACACGACACAACAGAACTCCCCGTTGGAACTGAAATTTACACCACCATGGAGCCATGCACATTGCGTTTGAGCGGAAATTTGCCGTGTGCCGACAGAATCTTGAAAACCAACATCAAAACGTGTTTTGTTGGTGTGGTTGAACCCGACATCTTTGTCAAAAACAACTCCAGCAGCTTCAAGTTGAGCGAAGCAGGCATTGAGTATGTGCACATTGGAGGATATGAAGAAAAGTGCTTGGAAATAGCGAAGAGGGGTCACGAGAAGATCGAGCAGGCCTGATCAGTTAGTAGATGGACAATAAGTTGTATTTTTGTTAATAGAATATAATAGACTTTAGGTTGGAAAGTGTAAGGTAGTAGAGGTGGGCAGTGAGAGTAGAAAGAGATGTGTAGTTTGGAAAAGAGATGGGTAGGATGGAAAACAATGTGGATTATCAATATATTAGGACATATTTTGCCCTATTTCTTGGTGGTTTGTGGCGGTGGAGCGGTCGTTGGGCCTTAAATTGTCACCTTTAGTGTATTGTTGGTGCACCGGTTGCAGCCCTGCTAAAAAATTTGCAGCCTAATCAGATCGCAGTTGCAACCATAATACAGCGATTAGCTGAGTCGATTGAAGGCATTTGAGCGTTTGGTACTCCCGTACACTTAAAGTAACCGATTGCTAGTTGTTCACTAGAGTTAGTGAAAGCAACCGAACCCTACGTAATTTTTTTATTTTTTTGTTGAAATCTTGGAAAACTTGTTCACAAACTCATACAACTCGGTAGACTCTATCGAAACATTCACTTATAGAACAACAAAATAGATACATAACTACTTCTACAGCTCTACTACACTCTAGTAATATTCCTTTTCCATACCTATACCCAATATTTACTCTTCTTCGTTATCTGAAAGATTGATAACAACCTCTTTTCTTGTATAAACAAACAAGTTTCTTCTATTACGAGAACCCGAATGATTGTCAGTTGGCACTGCCTCCACGTTGCCCATTCTTGTTGTTTCAGATTCAGTCAGGGTCAACTGGATTCCTTCGTTTTTTCTAGATTGTTCTTGCAGACGCATAATGCTTTGGTTCATGGTGTTCAAGTGAGCGTTGGACGGAGCTCTTTGTTCTGTGGACTGGGTGGACACACTGACGGACCTTGGGATCGCAAAACCAGCTGCAATGATGGTGTCTGTGAGTTGCAAGAAAGTCTCTCTTCCTTGCTTAAGGGCCTGGAGGACCCCTCTGACTCGCGAAACCTCTTGGACAGAGAAGGACACGCTAAGACGGCCCTTTTGCTGTCCGTTGACGGTGTCAGCAGAACCTCTTCCGGCCTCTGCGGGTCTGCGGCCCAATCTACGCGAAGAAGACAGGCTTGCCGAGTTGGAGGTACGGGTGCGGATTCTGTTGCTGGCGGCCGTGCCACCGCTGTTGACGGATGGGGATCCGCCGCCGGCTTCCTCGTCGTTGGGAGCAACTTCCTCGTCGTCCTCCTCCACAAACAACTCAAATCGATCAAGTTCATACACCTCATCCTCGTAGAAACGTCGTCCTAACACCCCTTCCTTTTCTTTGGTTTTCATAATGACATTGAACTTATTACACCACTCCCACGGAATCACCACACAGATGACGTAGGTAACGACCGAAAACACTTCGGACAACTCGTAGATGAAGGAGTTGGAGACATCTGCAATGAAAAATGCAACGGGTGAGTACACCAACACTATGGTGATGACCAGCAACAACCACAACTTGCGGTTGGCTAGAATATAATGCGTCTTCACCAACAAGAAGATGGTGATGATGGCTGCGTAGCAAAGACCCATGACGATTCTCACCAAATAGATGAAGGTGGGCAAGATCTCCCCCGCCTCGTCGTCCGGGTCGAATCTGTGGAACTTGGCCACACCCCAGATGGCTTGGGAGGTGATCAGAGCAATGACCCCTATGAAAAACGTCAATCTCTTGTCCTTCTGCCGCAGGAAGATTCTCATGATCACCTGGACCTGGTTGATTTGGAGCAAGAAGACCACAATAAGGTCCATAATGTTCACCACATGGTTACTGTTGATCATGTCCAAGAGCTTGGGGCCGTGCAAGTAGCCGTCCCGCTGCTGGTCGTGCAACATGACTATACTCTTGATGACAATGGTGAGCATATACACGCTCGAAAGAATGGTGGATATCCTCAACAAGTGGGACAGCTTGACTGTGTAGTTGGTCAAGACAAAAATGGTCAAGAACATGGTCACCACGAACGAAATCAGGATGGCGTACACGATCGACACCACACTGTAGGAAAAGCTGCCGTGCAAGTTGTGTCTGGTGTAGGTGACCCAGGAATCACGCACTATGGGCAACGGGCTCAGGAACTTGTCTATGACCAAGCCAACGTTGGTATTCAACATGGGATATGCATTCTGGTAGCACAACTGCTTGTAGAGGGAGTTTCTAACGTACTGAACCTCCTGGTGCGGGTTGTGGGACACCAACATGCCCTCAGGGAGGTCGAGGAGCCGGCAAGAAGGGAACGGTTCGGCATTCTGCCAGGTTCGGCGCCAGTACATGCTTGCAAGGGTTTGATTTTTGTTGCAAAGTCACACCTGACTTTTGCGAGACAATGGTGTAGAAAATGTCGCTGTGTTGCGTTTGGTAGCGCCACGCTCCAGCTCCCCGGACGGCAGGGTCCACTTTTGCGGGCAGGGCGAGGGGAGGCCCCGAGACGACCGCCCGACAGGGGCCCACGTCGCTGGGGGCCGCCCATTTAAGGTTTCCTGTCAAACCCATGCTATTGCCCACACGAATTTCACGTATATCCACAAATGGAAATTAGTAATCTTTGTGTGTTGCTCGTTGGGGCAGCTCGTATTCAAATGATAAACACGACGGAATATGAGGCGACCGGGCACAATGGTGGGCACCTGTCCAGCACCTTCCTTCGGGTGTCATCGCATGTAGGAGCTGTTTGTTGCGTATATTTGTGGGCCGAAAGGAAGATGGGCCTGGCCACAGAAGGCGTTCGTCTTGTGGCGAGTTGGGGGCCCTGCTGGCCTAGAACCGACAGGCACGGCAATGAAGGCACAACTCCACACACTGTCGATGCTGGCGAAAAGGTACCCCAGACTACATCCGAGTAGTTGATTCTGGCCCGTCTAGGCGTGTCAACTCCCCCGAATTCGGGCGGACTTGACGACCACCGAACCCCCATAATGCTCGCGGCGCCGCTACCGTCAAGGCGCAGGTCTTCCCTGGAAGACGCCCCAAGCGGTAGTGAGTGAGATTTGCAGGTTGCGAAGTTTCGATCAGAAAAAGATTGGAAAGCAACGTATTGCAGTATTGTTAGGCGGCCAGACAATAAAATCCACATATAAGCATACAATTATACGTATCTAGGACCAGGGGAGAGGAGCTACAACGTATACGTATAGAGCATGGCCACGGAATTTGAAAACATCCAGAATAGCGGCCAGTACAATGGATCAAGCTTCACTCTTGATCCGAAGGAACCGAATGAAGCGGGCGCCAGCTCCCAGGCCCTCTCGGCCAGCCACCTCCAGACCCCTCGGCAGCAACACCACCAGCGGTCCGAGCTGGAGTACTCACACAACTACTCGTTGTTGGACATCTACGAGACAGAGTCGCCCAATGAAGAGGTTGGGCTGCTCAGAAGAGACCTTCCGGACGAGGCCTTGAGCCCCATCAAGGCACTCCACTTGGAGTTTGCCAAGCACGGTTTCGCCGAGTCCCTGGACTTGGAGGACCTGACCAGAGAACACACGCCCACCAATTCCAACCACAACACCATTATTGCGGACTCGAGAGAGACCGACTCCATAGAGGACGGCTACCAGCTCGTGGCCCCGCCCAGCGACACGGGCAGCACCCCGGAGATAGTCAGCGGCACCGACGCCGTCTCCACACCCACCAAGAGCAAGAAACTGAGCGATTCCTACAGCGGCTTGAGCTCGCCGCTTTCGTCCAAGCGCAAAAAGCTGCGGTACATCAAGCCCTTGTCTGATCCGTCCTTGTTGCAGCTGTCTGTCGACAGATACGGCTTCAAGAAAGAGTCGAGCCACCACCAGACCACCGTCAAGGAGTATAACGAATGGTTTGCCGAGTACCTACAGTACTCCCTCCGTAGAAAGAAGAAGTGGATGCTTCTCATGAAAAGCAACGGCCTCTCCGTGTCTGAAAACTCGACCCCCACCCGTTTTCCCCCCAAGTCAGACAAAGTCAAGAAACTCGTGAGACGGGGGATCCCAGGCGAGTGGAGGGGTGCTGCCTGGTGGTTCTACGCCGGTGGAGAGGAGAAACTCAACAAGCACAGGGGCGTTTACCATCAGATTGTCCAGGACACACAAGCCGTGCACAACAAAGACACAGAGGTGATTGAACGTGACTTAAACAGAACCTTTCCAGATAACATCTACTTCAACAAGGCTGCCAATGCGTCCTCGAATCCTGCCTCTTCCGACCACGAGGAAACGGAAATGATCGCCTCCCTCAGAAGGGTGCTTGTCGCCTTTGCCCATTACCAACCGCAGATCGGTTACTGCCAGTCCTTGAACTTCCTTGCAGGGTTGTTGTTACTTTTCATGGAAGAAGAAAAGGCCTTTTGGATGTTGGTTATCTTGACGGAACGTATCATCCCCAAGGTCCATTCGGCCGATTTGGAGGGTGTCCACACCGACCAGGGGGTCCTCATGCTTTGCGTCAAAGAGTACATTCCCCAGTTGTGGTCCATTCTCGGTAAAACCTTTGAAGGTGAGAAGCTTCTGGAGGACAAGATCTTGACCAGATTGCCCCCTGTTACGCTTGTGACGCTGTCGTGGTTCATGTCGTTGTTTGTGGGGATCCTCCCCATCGAAACGTCCTTGAGGGTGTGGGATATCTTGTGGTACGAGGGCCTGAAGACCATCTTCCGTATTTCGCTTACAATTTGCAAGATGTGTTTGGACAGCCCCGAGTTCCAGAAGAAGAGAAACTCCAACAACGGCTCGGAAATAGAGCTGATAGAGTTGTTCCAATTTATGCAGAGTTTCCCGAGAATAATCTTGGACCCCAACTTTTTGATTGATAACTGTTTCAAGAAGATTGGCGGATACGGCTTTGGTCTGCTTTCCCAAGACGAAATCAACAAGTGCAGGGAGTTTGTGCTGAAACAACGGGCCAAGATGAAGAAGTCCACCACCATCACCACCGAGTTGACCGACGAGGAGAGACGCGCCTTGGTCAGTTCGGGCTCTGGAAGCCTGAACGACCTCATCCACGATGTCTACGGGTTCAACAGGTCTATCATGAGTGGCATGGTGTGGAACAAGAACATGAGCAACAAGATGAAGAAGAAGTTTCCAAAGAGGATCACATAGAGATGAAGGTGAAGTCTCAACCAAAGGGCCTGGAATACCACGCCAATGCTACAATTGGAGTCCAGCGTGGTTGGCACTCATCTTACTACCAAAAACAAGTCCAATGGGACATAGCATTTGCATTACTATTTCTATGATAACACTCATGGAATGGTAGCATCGAATGTTGGAAACCTCCGTAGGTTATCCAATGCAGACATTTAGTTATGGAAGCTGACATGAATACGTCTCGAGGAGACTGATAGTCATTGTGGGCGCCAATATAATAATAACAAATCGTATAACACATTGTATAAGCGCATAGTGTATCAGCATACACGGTATGAGCACACACGACATCAGCATCGTATGAGAACACTTCGTATCAGCATCGTATCATCACACACGGTATCAACACACCGTATCATTACACACGGATCTCCTTCGTACCAAATCACCTACTCTCTCATCTGTAGATTGCATCTGCCGTGGCAACGGCTTCCTTGGTCTCTGCAACATCATGGACTCTGACAAAGTCGGCCTTCTGCTGCACGGCAGCGACGGCTGTCGAAGTACTGGCAATGACTCTCTTGGAGGCAAGTTGTTCGCCAGTCACCTCACCCAAGAACCGCTTTCTAGATGTTCCGATCAACACTGGGAAGTTGAAACTCAAGTAGGAATCCTGTGACTGAACGGTATAAAGCTTTAAAAGATGGGCATTTCGGAGGATATGGAGGTTCTGGTCGGTTGCTTTGGCAAACCCGATGCCTGGATCCACTATTATTTGCCATTTGCGGACACCTGCCTTGAAGGCAGCTTCAATCTGGGTACCCAATTCACGCAGAATTGCACTCAAAAGGGTGTCCTTTTGGGGTAAAGCACCTATACGAGGGTCGATGTACTGCTCAATCACCAGCTCTGAGTCGTTTTCCTCATATGTGGTGAGCGACAGCATCGTTTCTGGTGTTCCTCTCACATGGGACATGATGTAGGGACAGCCGTACCGTGCAACCACGTCAAAGATCTTACTGTCGTAGAGTCCCATGGAGATGTCGTTGACAATGTCGGCACCAGCAGCCAAAGCTGCTTCGGCCACCTCGCTACGGTACGTGTCGATGGAGATCAACACCTTGCTCTTTGCTCTGAGCTCTTTGATGAGAGGAATCGTTCTTTCCAACTCTTCCTTGACACTGGGTTCCTTGGACCCTGGTCTGGTTGAAACACCACCTATGTCGATGATAGTGGCTCCATCCTCGACCATTTGCAATGCTTTGTCGACGGCATCCTTTAGCGACAGGTAGGCGCCACCGTCACTGAACGAATCGGGAGTAGCATTGATAATGCCCATAATTCCAGTGCTACTCAAATCCAACGACCCGTGGGTCCTTGGCACTGGGACGTACCTGTCAAGTGCAGAGGATTCCTGAAGCAAGCCGTCGACATTGGCGTTCAACAACTCACGCAAGTGGTCGTGGATGGGTTCCGTCGACAATGGGTGGATGAAGTCGGAGGGAAGCAATTCACACAAGGGTTCAAGCACAAAGGTCCGCTCAAGCATCAGCTTGTGGGGTACAATCAAATCTGGCGTGTTGACGGCAATATCGTCGTACAACACAATGTCCAAGTCGATGGATCTGGGGCCATTGTCGAACTCCTTGACTCTGTTGATGTGTTCGTACTCGATCTTCTTAAGGATATTGAGCAATTCGTGTGGAGAGTGCTTTAAAAAGGTCACCTTGGCCACTCCGTTAAAGAAGTCTGGCTGGTCCTTAACGTACATGGGTTTGGACACGTACATCTGGGACGTCGATTGAACGTGGATGTCGTACGACTCAAGCAACGATAACGCCTTGGTGATGTTGTATACCTGATCTCCTTCGTTGGACCCGAATGCTATGTATGCCGTGTGGATAGTGGGTGTAGCGTTGGACTCACCCACTCCTTCCACAGGCATGTTGAACCCCAGCCCAGAGTCGTGAGCCAGTGAGACGAGTTCTAGTGGCTCGGCGCCTTCAAAGGACTGCCGGGTCATGGTGCTCCGTACACCCACCCCGTTGGTGTAGTTGATGGCATTTGGTTTGATCACCGTCACGGTGATGGTCTCCACCAGCGGGCTGGTCGACACCACCAATTGACCGATCTTGGACACCAATGCCTCCACTGTCTTGAAGTTGGCGTGCTCAACATATGCAGTGATGTCGTTGATGATCTTGTTGGCCGACAAGTCTCCAGTGCCAGACCCTACCACAATCTCGAGATCCAAATCGACAAACTGTTTCTGGAGACGCTCAAAGGTGAAGACCCCAATCACCGTCAACAACCGGAGACCCTTGATATGGAGCACATCTTCAAGCGGCCCGTCGTTGCTGCTGCTTCTCTTGAGCGTGTATGTCACCGATTGGGCTCTGATTTCGGCTTTGGTCGACTCGACTGCCACCTTGGCTTGGAACGGCGTGCCTCCTCCAGTGTTACTGGGGTCAAGCACAATCTTGCTGACAGCTTCACCAACACCCTTCAACGAATTGAAGTTGCGGTTCTCGTTGGTTTTGATGTACCGGGAGATGTTTCTCAGAATCACGGCGTAGTTCAAGGAGTACTTGAGATCATCAGAGTTCAGTGCCTTCTGGAAGTCGGTGTCAAGCAGAACCAGAATTTGAAGCGGTTGTGGGATTCTGTTTTTCCAGGCATCCGTGCCAATGGTAGCAGTAACAGATAGATCCTTGATGAGCACTTGATCTGAAGCCTTGGAGACCTTCAACGTGCTATGGAACGCACGGCGGAGACGGATCATGGTTGGCTATAATTTTTCGATCCAGATAAGATGCGATTTACGAGGAAGATAGTGGGTATGAGAGAGTGAGTTGAGGATGTTGTACACTGAAGAGAGATACCAGTGGGGTGGCGAAAGGGAGACAAGTTACGGTAGCTACTCAGATACTACAAAGACCTAAAATCCAAACACCCAATTGGTGTGTTTCTTGATGTAATGCACATGAGATGACGAAGAAAGTATAAAGACGAGACGACAAGGAATGTCATAGACGCATAGCAAACCAAAGAGAGGTATACCAAACCAAACCAAACTTCTCAAACATGACTTCAAATACTAAACATCTAAGATTTCATCTAGAATCTTGCTGGGAGAGTCCTTCTTGGGGTTCCCCACCAAGACGTCGTCTACGATGTCTACCGTATCCGCAACCACAGACCCGTAGTCGGTCAGTTTCTGAATGAAGGATTGGGCTTTCTCAAAGGACCACCCGTAGTCATCCATGGCCAATCGGATGATCACCTCGTTGGCCAAGACGTGTGTAGCGAACCCGGTGATGGTCCAGTACAGGATGGTTTTGTTCTTCTTGGCCTTTTCAAGAAGCAACTCTTGAAACTTCGACGAGATGACGTTGCCTATAATCAGCTGCCTCTTAAACCCGTAGTACCCGCCTTGGTACTTTTCCCAGTCGATAGACCACTTGTCGTCGGACGACATGATCTCGTGCGGCGACTTCTGCTGCTGCTCCTTGGCTAGCTGGTAGTATTCCAGCGGATACTCCTTGGCGTTTAGTATTTTGGGTATCACCGGCAAGTGCTTTTCGATCCGGCGGATCAATTCGGTCTTGGATCGAATGTGTGGCGGTATGTTCTCTGATTTGTACTTTTCTATCACTTCCGATACCTGTGCTAGTTTCTTTTCTTCGAGAATATGGAGCACATTCCCTTTAACTGTGACTGCAAAGTCGTCGTATTTCTCATCTCGGAGCTTTTCTGTTTTGGCGGTGTCTATGTCATGTTGTTTGGCCTTTTGAATTGGGCTGGCTTCAACCTGCTTCTCTAGCTCGGCAATGTCTATTAAATCTGCTCCAAATTCACTTTTCTGCTTGTGGGAGGGACGGCGTATTGACTGGCGGTATTCGTATAAGCTTCCTTGCTGCTGCTCTGGGGTGGTTTGTTTGGGTTGGCTGTCCTTGTCCTCTGTATCTGACGCGTTACTCAGTGGCCGGCTGGAGCTTGAGGTTTGGGAATTGTATACATAGAAGCCTCCAGCCAACCGGGAGCTCCTTTTCAGCCTATTCTTGCCATATGTTTTGGTTATTCGATTGTGTTTTGTGTGTCTATTGGAAGGTTCTTTGTCAAACATCTTCTCCTCAATGGTTTTTTGATTCCATTTGCATTTGCAACCTTGAGCGCGCTACCATAATCAACGATGGAGTAATACAAATCAAGGTTGCAGCACTTTGCATGTAAACTGCTCTACAATAACTAAAACTTAAACTACTATTACTATTTACTGTCTTTGGGAGTTTTGGAATAAGTTGGCCAATTGTGCACTCAAGTTGGCCCCATTTGCACCTTGAGGCATAAAGTTAGGTGGCATTCCTGGAACTGGAGGGAATCCAGCAGGAGGAGCACCACCAGGTTGTTGTTGACCTTGGTTTGAAAACAAACCTTGTAATGGGTTAGCTTGTTGCAGGGAGTTGAAGTCTTGCATGTTTGGTCCAGCACCTCCACGGTGGTTTTGCTGGATCAAGGTGGTCTTGACGTAGTTGTCGTCAGGTTCACCAGGCTTGTTGGACTTAGGACCGTTTCTAGCAGAGTTGGTTGGCATCTTCTTGGACATGGCCTTGGAAGAAATACCAGCACCAATCTCGATATCTGGCTCGTCAATTACCATACCACTGGACAATGGTTGACCACCAGTACCACCCCACTGGGCGTTCACCACCCAGGTTCTGTCAGCGTCAGTCAAACGTTGGACTGGGATGATGGAGATACCGTGCTGGTAGTTGCAACAGTCACGAGGACCGAAACCAACACCCCAACGGGTTCTCAATGGCAAAGAGTTATCCTTGTTGAAAGAAGTGATCACTTGCTCTGCCTCACGTCTGGAATACACCTTGATAAAGGCATGCTTACGTTCACTGTTCAAAATGACAGACTGCACTTCGGCAAAAGGTCTCAAGGCAGAAGCAAGAGCCTTTTCGTCCATGTTACGAGGAACACCCCCAATGAACAAGGTACGAGAGAGAACCTTAAACGAACCTTGTGGCAACGATTGGTCGAAACCAACGTTTCTTGGTCTATAATGTGGGGTACCAGGAGTGTTCAATTCCACGTCTGGGTCATTTTGATCATATGGCATTGGAGGGTTGCCAGGAAATTGCTGCAAACCCTGGTGCTGTGGGTATCCTCCATGCTGTTGCTGTTGTTGGAATTGCTGTTGTTGTGGAGGCAATTGCTGTTGGTGACGTGGAGGAGATCTTTCTCTTCTTCCGTACAAGAGGGTGTTGCCATTTCTGTTTGGAGATCTCGATCTGTTTCTTCTTTGGTACCCGTTGTCATAGCCATCTCTACCACGAGGAGGTTGCTGCTGGTATTGCTGTTGTTGCTGTTGTTGTTGGTATTGTTGATGCTGAGGAGGTTGTTGGTGTTGCTGCTGACCATTTTGCATTTGCTGCAACATGTTGAAGATCATGTCATTAGCACCGCCTTGAGGAGAGCCAGCACCTGGTTGTTGGTATTGTTGAGGAGGTTTTGGCAACAGTGGGTTGGATTGGTGTTGTGGAGGAGAAGCGGATTGCTTGCTGACGTTGGACAAGGCGGACAACTGTGACAAGATGGTGTTTGCATTCGAGGCTGGAGCAGCATTCTGAGCTTGGGGAGTGTTTGAGTTCAGGCTTGGGTTAGACGACGAGTTCTTTGCCAAAGAAGCCAAGGCCAGCAAAATACTGTTTGAGTCCAGACCGTTAGCAGAAGATGAAGAAGTAGTAGAAGGTTTAACAGGCTCGACACTAATTCTTGGGGGTGTTCCTGGAGGAGTAGTAGATGCAAAGTGCTTATTCCTGATACTAGTGATAATTTGTGGAGAAAAAGTTTCAGCTCTCTCCCAGATATCTACTAATTTACTAATTTTGACCACTTGAGACTGACTGATCAACAACTTCAAGGCATCATCAACAAGCAGCTCAATCAACTCGCTGATTTTGTTGACTCCGGCCGCAAACGTACCGTCCGCAGCGGAGGCTTCTATTGCTTCACCTTTCGACTTGGCTTCTTCGATATAAGCCCTAACGATAGAATCGACAACGTACAATGTACCTAACTTATGAGATGATGGAACTGCCTTACAGTTTGAATACAAGGTAGCAATCAAGCTAGACTCCTGGTCAACGTTCTTCACTGCAAGCTCCGTCAACTTCTTGATACGTGACCCAGACACTCCTGGTGCTTTCAACGTAGGCAACTCCTTCAATATGGATTCAAATTGTTCAACTGGAGATGTCATTTTCCTTTAATTACAAATTATGATTTGTTACGCTTATACAGGCTTTTCCTCTGGTTCTTTTTCTTTTTTTACCCCTAATCAATCAAAAATCCTGTCTTAATTCACTTCGAGTTCAATTTCAACGTGGGTTCGGCTTGCGTTTTACTCACTATACAATCGTGGAATAGAAGAATACTATGGGAAATTTGTTGTAAAAAAAAAGTGGGAATTGCTCAGCATTTATAGTTTGTGCTTGCGTGACTTAACCAATTGGAGAAAACAATACACAAAGAGCGACACAAAAAAGTGCTGACGTTTACACCGCGTTCCGCAAGTTACGCCTGCGCTCGCCAGACAGGCCAGTGAAAATTTCAACCAAACCGAACGATGAAGCTCGAGCCCAACATCATGAAGAGTGTCGGAATGATCAGAAGGACATTAGCTACCAGTAGCCGTCCCGTGATTTCATCTACGTTGCTCTTGTCGAGAAACCCTATTGTGACTGCCGACGTCCCTCAATTTGAGCAAAGCTTCTATCACTACCAGAAGGAATTATGGAAGAGATTGATGTGGACATTTCCAAAGTGGTTCTACTTTAGAGAAGGTACCTTATCCGAGCAAAGATACAGAGAATTAAACAAGGACCCAATTCCAAACAACCCTCTGATTGAGTTCCCAAGAGGTAGACCACAAATTAGACATAATAGAGATCGTAGATTCAAGCAAGAAATCAGATTGCCAAAGACATACAAGGAAGCCGACCAGTTAGACGGGACCGAGGAGGTGGTCACCAAGGCACAGGGCCAACCAGGTGGATCTTTATCTGAAGACGACTTGGCCAGAAAGATTGTTCCAAACTCCAGAACCACACAGGCCGACGAAAAGAAGGACCAAACCTCGTTGGAGAGAAAGTTGAGCCGTACCTTGTACCTTGTTGTGCAAGAGGGTCAATGGAGATTCCCCAAGTTCCAAGTCGAGTCTGGATCTGAATCTGGCGCCGTCACCGGCCTCCATGAGGTTGCCCAACAAGGTTTGTACAAGATCGGTGGTGACAAGATCAACTACTTCAACGTTTCCAACACTCCATGTCATTTGCATAACGGAGCTGAAGGAAAGGAATTCTTCATCAAGTCCCACATTTTGTCCGGGGAGTTTGTCCCTCAAGACAACAAGTTGAAGTTCTTGTGGTTGACCAAGGAAGAGTTGAAGGAGACCTTGGACGGGAAGTACTACGAGGAGATCGAGCATTTGTTGAGTGATATATAATTGTAAATAGAATGTACATATGAACAAACCGGGTAGTTAAGCAGAGAGTGTGAATCAGGAGCAAAAGGGAGGCAATTTGGGTCTAAAAGAAGCAACAGAGAATAACTAAAGAGACCTACAATGTCCCAAATGCCTACAGTAACTTGTTATCGCATCTATCATTTAATACTATCATTTTAAGATCCTATTAGCATTCAACAAGCAAGATGGTCTATTGCCCCGTTCAACTTGGTGAATATCACGAAGTCAATCAGTATGCAGATCTAAGTCAGTAGGAAGTTTATTCGGCATTATGAGAAGGATTGCCATAACAGCAGCAAAAGAGTATGTTCATTTGACCAAGATCATGAATATTTGGTACTCAGCCGCCCAAGATCATAATTATTTGGCCATCTTGGCAGCCAATAACGCCTTCTCTTCCACCTCAACAGCCTAAAACCAATCACCACTTCCTACCTCAACAGCCAAGATCAAACACCCTCTATTGGCTAGCAGCCTAAATCACCTCCTTTTCCTTCTAAAGCCCTTTTGGCAGCACCTCCTTCCACTTAAGCATCCTTCTTTCCTCTGATGGCTCTCTCAGCAGCCCAGACACTTCTATCCAACAAGGTCCCCACCATCAAGACACCGGCAATGGAACTTATCACACCTATCACGAAGCCACTCCAGGTCTTTGCGTATTGCTCCCTGTTGATAATCTTCAAAGGAGAAATGTCAAAGTAAAAGTAAAGACCAGGGTACCCACCACGAGCATGCAAGGTGTGTTGGTGGTCTTGGTCCTTTCCGCCCCTCAAAGGTCTATCGTGGGTAATGGCGCTGAACTGGTAAGTGTCGATGGCGGCCTTGGTGTCCAAGAACTCATATCTGGTTGGAACCACCTTCAAGTAGTAGGAAACCTCGTGCTGCTTGTCTCCAATGCTCACCTTGTGCAGGTCCAACGGATGGGTGGACACGTCGAGAGCCGACTCCACGTCCACACCAAAGCTCAAGTGGTTGATGGTGTGGTCAAAGTCGAACTTGTCGGGGTGCTTGGAAAACAAGGACAAATCGTGGGAGTGCTTGCCTTGGAAAGTGAAGGAGGCACCTGGAGCAATGTCCAAGGTACCGGCAATACGACTGATCTGGGAGCTGCCCTTGATTCTGCAACCCTCATTGTTATTAATTCTGTCGTTGAGGGTCTTGACGTAGCCTTCGTTTTCACATTGGTCGATGTTGGCACCGTCAAAGAACTCCCAGTGCTTTTCGGCGTAGGCCATACGGACCGTTTCACAGTCGTTACAGCAGTGTTGCTGCTGATCTTGAGGCAATGCACCGTAACAGGAGCCACAGTAGTCGCCTTCTCTTTCCTGGATACCACGGGCCAAGTCCTTCAAGGACTTGTCGTTGTTGCTCAACAGCTTGATTTCGTTGTCGAGCACCTCTTCGCCGTTCTGGAGGATTCTGTACTTCTCGAAGCCCGACTTCAAGATATTCAACTTGGAGTCGCCACTCTCGTCCAACAAGTCCAAGGTGAACAAACCGCAGGGCATGTTGGGGAACAGAATGTCGATGTTGATGTCCATCTTCTTGTTGACGTCTTTATCAACAACCAACTCGGGAATGGTGATAATGTTGGTGTACTCGTAGTACTCGTTGCGGATCAAGAACAAGACAATAATGATACTGACCAACGTGATGATACCACCGCTGGCAGTCTTGATACGTGCGTCCTCGACCGTCTTTGCAAACGCATCGAACGACAACAACTTGTTTCTGCTGTTCATTGGTGTGAGGTGTCAATAATGCAATTTTTCAGGTGTGTGCGCCAACTTGTACCAGCGACTTGGCAAGATCTACGATAAGGAACCGGCGGGCCGTGAGCGTTACAGGTTAGGAAAAGAGTATAAGAGAGGTTAGGTGTGGGTTGTTTGAAGAGGGAGGTAGGCTATGTCGTCGAGAGAGAAGTTTTGGGATTGGTTTGTGGAGAGGTGTTGGCTGCAAGAGGTGATTCCAGTGTGTTTGTTGTGGGGATTGAGGAAGCCAACCGGGCCAATGGGATGGAACTGAAGTAAAAACGCCAAAATCGCCGAGGAAGCAGAGGTTTAGTGGTGTGGGGTTGTAGCTGATGGTCCTCAGGTGGCATTATGTTAGCTGTAAGGTAGATCTTAGCATGTTGATCGTGTTTTGGTGTTTTCGTGTAGTGTACTGGGAGTGATTAGGGCCTTAGAGACGCCAATATACGCCAAAACAGACCAAAATCAACATAAAATATTGCAATCAATACATCCTGGTCCCAAAAAGGTGATACTGACACCAAATTTCACCTTCTGGCAGATATTTCCATGTTGATCCTGTTATGGTGATTTCGTGGAGCGAGTGCTGGGAAGAGCTGTAGGCCATATAGACACCAAAATCACACTAAAATCACACTAAAATCACACCGAAATTAATGGGAAAACTTGCAAATGATACCTTGAGTTCTCCAAAATGATGTTACTAGATCTAACTATGACCTTGTGGCAGTTTTCATTATGTAGATCCAGTCGTGGTGTCTTGGTGTAGTGACTACTGGGAGAGCTACATCCATAACATCACCAAAATACACACAAATCAACCGGAAACGCGTAAATGATACTTTGCAGTTTTTAAAAAGACGGCTGTAAGTCTACTTTCCACCATCTGGCCGTTTAACGATGTTGGTGCTGTTATGGTGTCTTCGTGAAATAACTGCTGGGAGAGTTGTAGGGCCATTGAAACAACAAAATCAACCAAAAGACTTGCAAATGATAACTTGAGGTTAGCAAAAAGGTGATTCTGACTCTATTTTCCACTTTCTGGCAGATATTTCCATGTTGATCCTGTTATTTCGTGATTGGTGCTGGGAGAGCTACAAGTCCAAAACATCACCAAAATACACCAAAATACACCAAAATCAACCCTGAGTCTTTCAATTAATACCTTCTGTTCCCTAAAAAGGTGATAATAACCCCAACGTTCACATTCTGGCAGTTTTCAGTATGTTGATCCTATTATGGTGTCTTGACTACTCGTGAGTGCTATAGGGCCATGAAACCACCAAAACACACCAAAAACCACCAAAAACCACCAAAACACCGAAATCAACCAAAAGCCCTGCAAATGATACCTCCTGGTCCCTAAATAAGACATTTCAACTCCCACTTTCACATTCTGTAGCGCATCCCTCCGTTTGGGCCCTTAGGTGCCCAATCGCACCAAAAAAACAAACATCAACATGTCCCGTCCAAACAGCTCGTCCAAGTCCAACAAGAGCTTCTTCCAGAACTGCACTAGTGTGGCGATAAAAGACAAGCCGCTTCCCGGGTTCACATCCACGCTGACGGAGATCATTCTTCTCCAGATCAATTCCACTGGTACGCGCTTGGCATTGCTGAGGACGGACCGCTCTGTACGAGTATGGAAGTGTGACCAATGGCTCAACTCCATCACGATCGAGGAACCACACAGCAAGACGGTGGAGTCGTTGAGCTGGGACCCGCGCAACGACCAGCGGTTTGCCACCGTGGGGTTGGACGAGTATATTAGGATCTGGCGGGCCCACGACGGCAAGCAGGACAAGTACATCAAGGTGGCGGGCGACGCCCAGTTGAAGATCGTACGATATTCCACCAACGGACACCACTTGATTGCGGTGGACCGCGAGTCCAACGTCCGGGTGTACGAATCAGACAACTTTGGGCTTGTCCACGAGTTCAATGCCGGCGAGTACGTGTACGACGTCAAGTGGTACAACTCGCCCAACGTGATTTTTGCGCTCCACGACGGCACCATGCCCATCTACAAGCTCTCCGGCAACCAACTCGAGTTGGTGGGCAAGCAAACGGGCCACCGGTCGTCGATTACGTCGTGCTGCATCGACCCCCGGGGCACCTTTGTTGCGTGTGGGTCCAACGAGGGCGTCTTGAGCTTCTGGAGCACGGCGCTGTTGCTCAATACACGAGTCATCTCGCTGGTGGATGAGGCCATAGCTTCGGTCGACTGCAGTCGGGACGGCTCGTACGTTGCAGTGTCTTACGACCGTGGGTCCAACATCCGCGTGTTTGAGACGGAATCGGGCGAACAGGTGTGGGAGGTCCCCAACAGCGACAGCGGTGACAAAACGTTTGCAGCCGTGGCGTGGTTCCCCAACAAGACCACTTTGGCCTTTACTGGTGATAAAGGGAGGACGTTGATGGTCAGCAAGAAGCCCAACGACAAGTATTAGCCGGAGAGCGCCACACACGCACGCTGTCAAGCAGCAATCTAAACGGTCTTTAAAAGAGGTACGCGGGTGGCCCCACAAACCGCACAATGGCTCCAACCAGCAGAATCGGGTGATTCCAGCGTAATTGGGAGAAAGCGGAATGAAGTCTGGCACCAATGGCTGTCAAACTGGCCAATCTAAACGACCTTTAAAAGAGGTACTCGATTGGACCCACAAGCCAGTAGGACCAACCAGCAGAAACATGTGATTCCAGCGTAATTGGGAGAAAGCGGAATGAAGTCTGGCACCAATGGCTGTCAAACTGGCCAATCTAAACGACCTTTAAAAGAGGTACTCGATTGGACCCACAAGCCAGTAGGACCAACCAGCAGAAACATGTGATTCCAGCGTAATTGGGAGAAAGCGGAATGAAGTGCCGGCACCAGAATGGCCAATTGAAACGGCCTTTAAAAGAGGTACGCGATTGGACCCACAAACCAGTAGGACCAACCAGCAGAAACGGGTGATTTTAGCGTAATTGGGAGAAAGCGAATGAAGTGCCGGCACCAGATTGGCGTTTGCAGCCCACATGCCCCTATGCTGTGGGCGTGCCCGAGAGGCGAGCTACCACTGTACCACAGGCGCCCTGGCGAGCACCTGGTGGGCCCCAGACAGGCATAACCACCACACACCTTGTATAGAGTTTCAAAGGCATCCTGGCCAATCACCACACAACACACGTAGTCCTCTTTGCTAGCAGGATATGCAGCCGTGACACCACCATGTCGATTAATACCTCATCGGGGCCGGGATGCGCCATGCCCGCTTCGAATCTGTGGGGACACCAAAGTCGAGGCCTTGCATGGAATGTCCGAGGCAACGGGCACCTGGGGCGCACAAAAGCCGGGCGAATCTCATTAACCCCTTTCTGGTATAAGGAGGTACATATCGTGAGATTCGAGAGGTGTGGAAGGAAGTGGCTGATTCTCCCAACTGCATGGAAAGCCGTTTGCAGCTCGCTCGACAAGGAAATGGAGTGCGCATCGCGGACAACTCCCCCAGAAATGGCACCGTTGCGCCGCCACGATTACAAAGGCCTGCCGGGCAACCTTACGGGCACAAACCACACGAATCATAACCTTGAACGCAACATCTACACCAAACGCATTTGTCTCCTATCACGGGCTGGAAGGCTTTGAAATTGGCGGAGCAACGGCGGTGGAACGGCCGAGCAACGCGGTCCGACTGTAACGGAGCGAGGTACCGTACGCCAAATGGCGGTGATATTCCAGATTTGCTATCTGATTTAGCTCTACTAAATAGTAATGTTCCTGATTTGGTAAAATTCTCTGATTCGCCAGCTGTAGTAGTGTTCTGGTAAACATTTGCCAGCTAAATGGTAATGTTCCAGAGTTGCTACATCTCTTAACTCTACTAATGGTGATGTTGCCAGGCTAAATATCTCTGATTTTGCGTCGTCACTAAACGGCCCGCCATCTTGCCAGCCTAAACATCGATTTTTTTGCATCGCTGACTTTGCTAAACATATTGATTTTGCATCCCATAAAATGGCCACCTCTGATTTCGACAGTTTGCAAGTAAATGGATTTGTTCCATCGACGACTTTGTAAATGCCCGGCCACCTCTGATTTCGCCAGCTTTGCAATTATATTGATTTTGCATCCCAGTTAAATGGACGTCTCTGATTCACCACCTCCGATTCACCACCTCCGATTCACCACCTCTGTTAGACATTCGATTTTGTTCATCCCAGCTTTACAAATGGCATCTCAGATTTCCTACATCTCGATTTGCTTCATTTCCCTCCTCCCTCGATGCTGCACGTTTATGGTATTTGCATCAATCCCACTAAAACCAATCCCACTAAAACCAATCCCACTCAAACCAATCCCACTCAAACTAATCCACTAAAACCAATCCCACTCAAACCAATCCCACTCAAACTAATCCACTCAAACCAGTCCCACTCAAACTAATTCCATTCAAACTAATCCCACTCATACACACTCCCCCTACCTCCTCCCCCTACCTCCTCTCCCACTCATGCCACGGCACTCGACAGCTTGCACAAACACCGCAGAAGGCTTGTGCCATTGTCAAGCAGCAAAGAACAAAAGCCGGCCCCAGGCCGGGACGTCCCCTGTGGCTGGGCTCGTTGCATCCTCTCGGTGTGCGGATCAACCCGCATTATCTATCACTCACCCTCTCCTAAGCAAGAGCGGCATGGCTGATATGTGGCCAGTGTACGAAACTCCTACTATCACCGCCGAAAAGAGCCCCCCTCCTAGCTCCCTCCTGCAAGTAATATCGGCTACTTGGGGACAGGGCACCCAAAGCGACCGTAGCCAGATTCCATCTGCTAAAGTGACGAGATCCCACTTAAGAGAGGTGATCGTGGTCGGCGATACGCATTAGCTGCGGAGCCGCCAATAAATAAACACCGCTGCCTCGCCAGGCCACGTCTGCTCGGCGTGCACACACGGGTTTCCCGATCCGGCTCGCTGCCTGGTGGGGCTTCCTGGCTGTGCCTGCTCGGCAATCAGCACGGCTGCTACCAACGTTGCTTTCGCTACTCAGTTGGGGTCCCTCCTGCTACATACTCCCCTGGGTGCCGGATTTGTTCGCTGGCACTTCCTGTTTCGTGAAGGAATGTAATCGCCTCGCAGGCGGCAACTTGCATTCATCTCCTGAATGATTCTCACAACGTTTCTTTATTCGCTAGAACGTTTTTCATATGATCCCACAGACCCTGGGGGGACACCACGGAGATTTCTACTGGGCCAGCGGGCCCCACGGGCGGCGCCAGCGCCTGAAAAGTCGCCCCGGCGCTTCGTAAATTAGCACCTGCCACCTCCAAACCCAACCCAGCAGGGGTCCCCTACAAGATACCAGGCTCAAACACCCCAAGGTTAAACTGTTTTAGCGGTTTCAGTCCCCTATTTAGATGCTGTCCTCTAACCATAACCTAGCGCTTCGCTAAGGGAATTTTTTTTTGTTCGCCTTAGTGAGGAAAGGGGCGGGCGCGTTTGCGGGTAGCGGCTTTAGTATTGCACTGTGGATGTAGTTTACCCATTCTTTGTCAAAGCTCCTCAATTTTTTCCCGTGTATTTCAAAAATTGAACAATCAACAAATCAACAAGCGCCGGCAGTTTTTTACGAATTGTACTACAAGCACAGCAGGAAAAGTGAATCGGTAAAGGCAGCTTTCATTTGGAAGAACTAGAGGTATCTAAATTGTTTGTATTTGCAAGTCATCACAGTGAAATAAGACCATGTCACAGTCACATCCCCCTCCGTTCAGGTCGGTGTCCACCACCTCGAGTTTCTCGTTAAACTCCAGCTCCACCAGCATAACACGGGTGGCGCTGGGCCCGTTGATGAACTTCAACTTCAACAAGCAGTCGCAGGCCCAGGACCACATCCACTACCAGTGCCTCGCGCTCAAGAACAAGTTGGGCCAGATCGACGGCATGGAGCCCTTCTTGCAACTCGCCTTCAATGCTGCAGAACAATGCGCAGAACAACAAGCTTTAGCACTTTCTCAACAGATGCAACAAGATACGTCGAGGCTGGCCAACGACTATCGTGCCCTGGTGGGCCTGACGGGCTTTTCGATCCACCTGGACACAAGCGGCTACAGCGCCAACACCGTCTCCTCCACCCCGGTCGGCTCCTCCCAAAACAGATCCTTGATCAACAACAACATATTCACCTTCACCGCAGGCGTGCTCCCCGCCAACATCTCCGTCGACCCCGCCACCCAATTGTGGAAGTTGTTCCAGCAGGGTGCTCCCTTGTGCTTGGTCTTCAACTCCTTGGTGCCCGAGTACCAAATCCCCATTGTCGGAAGTGACGATTTGAGAATCTGCAAGAAGCTGGTCTACGACTTTTTGATTGCAGTCAAAACCCACTTGAACTTTGACGATGAGATAATGTTCACAATCTCCAACGTTTTCAGCGACAGCACCCAAGACTTGTTGAAGATCTTGAACGTGGTCAACAAGTTGTTGAACATCAACTCCAAGACAGGCACAGACACAAACGGAAGGTCCTCCTCAGTCACAATCTCCTCGGCAGCCTCCACCACCTCCATCTCCTCCAAAGACCCTCCCAAGGAATCCGACGCAGAAAAGACCCAATTCGCAGAACTCGACGCTTCGTTGGTCGAATTGACCATAAGTGACGACAGGTCCAAGGTGTTCAAGGAAATGATCGAGACTGAAAGAAAGTACGTCCAGGATTTGGAGTTGCTCTCCAACTATAAGCAGGAGCTTGTGGACGCAGAACTCATCTCGAGTGAGCAAATCCACATTCTTTTCCCAAACTTGAACGAAATTCTTGACTTCCAAAGAAGGTTTTTGAACGGGTTGGAATGCAACATCAACGTCCCCAACAAGTACCAAAGAATCGGGTCTATTTTCATTCACGCTGCACTGGGCCCTTTCAAAGCATACGAACCATGGACGGTCGGCCAATTGGCCGCCATCGAACTCATCACCAAGGAGCTGGGTAACTTAAGAAAGTCCTCGCAATTGCTTGACCCCGGATTCGAATTGCAGTCCTACATCATCAAGCCCATCCAAAGATTGTGTAAATACCCACTCTTGCTCAAGGAGTTAATCAAGACATCTCCAGAAACACTGGACCCCAACACTAATCCTCCATCTGCATCATTCCACGAACTTACATTAGCCAAAGCACTGATGAAGGAAATGGCAAACCAAGTCAACGAGGCGCAAAGAAGAGCTGAGAACGTCGAGTATTTAAAGAAGTTAATTGATAGAGTGGGCAACTGGCGTGGCTTCAACTTGAAGGACCAGGGTGAGTTACTCTACCATGGACCGGTGGGTGTCCGTGACGCAGACAATGAAAAGGAGTACGTTGCCTACTTGTTTGAACGCATTGTTTTCTTCTTCATTGAAATAGATAGACCCACCGAGAAGGAAAAGGACTCCAAGAAAAAGAGAGAGATATTACTGACTAGAAAGAAGCTGTCGGCCTCCGTCACCCTGGCTCTGACTGCAAACTTGCTTGAATCCCTCAACAAGGCAAAGCTGGATAAGGCTCTGCCTCTAGAACTAAAGGGCAGGGTATACATATCTGAGATTTACAACATTTCCAGCTCAAACACCAACGGGTACACCTTGGTGATCAGCTGGAGTGGAAAGAAAGAAAGCGGGCTGTTTACGTTGAGATACAGAACAGAAGAGTCGAGAAACCAGTGGGAGAACTGTCTCCGGCAGCTTAAGACAAACGAGATGAACAGCCAGATACACCGCCGGTTGAGAGACTCGCAAGGCTTGCCTCTGAACGCCGCCGAAAACGGCTTGTACGAGATCAACACCAATGTGCAGACGCCGTCGGCTGCCTCGTCGGCACCAGCGTCCGCCAACAGCGACTCGCCCTCGGCCAGACTGCTGAACGGATCGCAGTACCACCGCCACCACTCGTCCTCGTCCACCTTTAGCATGTTGAGACAGGGCAGAAAGTCCGGCAGCGGCCTCACAGAGGTGTCGTCCCGCATCTCGCTGTCGTCCAACGGGTACCCATTATCCAGCAGCACAGCCAACACTAGTCAGGAATATAACGAGAGCATCAAGATCAAACTCATTTGCAACCAGGTGGAGGCCGTCAACCTCCTTGTTGTCCACTCCGGCATCCAGTTCACAGACTTGTTCCAAAAGATCACCAACCATCTCCACTCTCTGAACCTCCCGGAAATCCCTTCAGACTTTAATGTGTCCAAGTTGAAGTACAAGGACGAAGACGGTGACTTTGTTGTCATGGATCTGAATGACGACTGGATCTTGGCGATGGACATGTTGGAAGAGTTGGACACGGGCAGTGGCAGTGCCGAAGAGAAGCACGACTTGACGATATGGGTGTCGTAGACTTGCCGTTGGTGTCGTAACTAGGACACAACCATTGGGTCTTTAACTAGGGCACAACCATTGGGTCTTTAACTAGGGCACAACCATTGGGTATTTAACTAGGACACAACCGTTGGGTATTTAACTAGGACACAACCATTGGGTATTTAACTAGGGCACAACCATTGGGTCTTTAACTAGGGCACATCCTTTAGGTATTTAACTAGGCACAACCATTGCGTCTTTAACTAGGGCACAACCATTGGGTCTTTAACTAGGGCAAACTTAACCAATGGTCCTCATAGCTACTGCAGTGACTACTAGCGCACCACAACAGACCATTCTATCCTACCTTACCAATTCCGTTGGGCAAAGACATTTTCATCACCTTATACAAATGAGCCAATTACGAGTGTATAGTAATACATGGGAGAACACACCAGAAATGGCCAACTGAACGATCCTGTAGCACTTCCAGTAACACCAAACCCATCGGACCATCCGTAACTTTTGTAATCCCGAGGAATCCCCGCCAATCGGGCCTATTGTGGCCGGGTCCCGGAGTTGTGCCGATGACTTCGTTGTGATTACTTCCTCGCGAAAATGATTCGTTGAAAAAGTGAGTCACTTTTAACTACCATGAAGACAGTCTGGAGAAGCGTAGCAGCCGTGCCACGGCGCCATGTTTTAGCCAGCTTACCTAGAATACGAACAGCCACCCCAGTGGTGGCCCGCAGGACCTTGGCCACCACTCCTCGACTTTTATCTGCCTTGTCGGAGGAGCAGCTCGAGGTGTTGAACGAAGAAAGAGCACAGGACAAGGTGGACGTGTGTATTGTTGGAGGGGGTCCAGCAGGGTTGGCTACAGCCATCAAATTAAAAGCATTAGACAACGAGGAGGGCAGCGGAGAGCTCAGAGTGGTTGTTCTTGAAAAAGCCGGCGACTTTGGGTCCCATATCGTCAGTGGAGCTGTGATTGAACCGCATGCATTCGAAGAGTTGCTAGGCGAACCGCTTCCAGAGGACTTGACCACCACCGTGACCAGTGACCACATGAAGTACTTGACGCTGGAGTACGCCTTCACCTTGCCAGAACCACCTCAATTGCTCAACAAGGGCAAGAACAAGATCGTGTCGTTGAACAATGTGGTCAAGTACTTGTCGGAGCGTGCCGAAGAGTTGGGGGTCGAGTTGTACCCTGGAATTGCCGTCAACGAGTTAATCTATGACGAGTCCAGCAACTTTGTCAAGGGTGTTGCCACCAAAGATATGGGGATCGACAAGAGCGGAGCCCCCAAAGACTCTTTCGAAAGAGGCATGGAGTTCCACTCCCGTCTCACTGTACTTGCCGAAGGGTGCCATGGGTCTCTTTCCAAGCAGGCCATTGCCAAGTTTGACTTGCGCAAGGATAGCGACCCTCAGACCTACGGGATCGGGATCAAGGAAGTGTGGGAGGTCAAGCCAGAGAACTTTGACAGCGGTTTTGTTGGCCACTCGATGGGCTATCCACTTCCCAGCGACGTCTACGGAGGTGGGTTCATGTACCACTTTGGTGACGGTTTGGTTGCTGTTGGATTGGTTGTTGGGTTGGATTACGCAAACCCTTACGTGTCACCCTACAACGAGTTCCAGAAGATGAAGGCCCATCCATTCTACGCCAACGTGTTGGAGGGCGGTAAGTGCATCACCTATGCCGCCAGAGCCTTGAATGAAGGTGGATACCAGCTGATTCCCCAATTGCACTTCCCTGGAGGTCTTCTTGTCGGGTGTTCTGCCGGATTTGTGAACGTGCCCAAAATCAAGGGCACCCACACGGCGGTCAAGTCCGGGGTTGTAGCAGCCGAAGCCATCTTTGAGGAGATCAGGGAGTTGCCAGCAGTTGACGAAGATACTGACTTGGACACGCCGATCGACTTGAAGGCATACGAGACGGCTTTCAAGGACTCGTGGGCCTACCAGGAGTTGTACGAGGTCAGAAACGTCCGTCCTTCCTTTAACGGTCCATTAGGGTTCCTTGGGGGGTTGGCCCACTCTGGTCTTACCACCATGCTCACCAGAGGAGCAGAACCATGGACTTTGAGTCACCACGGCACCGATGCCGCTGCCACCAAGCCTGCCGCCAACTACTCTCCTATCGAGTACCCTAAACCCGACGGTAAGTTGACCTTTGACATCCTTACCTCTGTTTCCAGAACTGGGACCTACCATGACGAGAATGAAGAGTGTCACTTGAGAGTTCCCGACTTGAAGAAACACACTGAAGAAAGTTTCCCCAAGTACGACGGTGTTGAACAAAGATTCTGTCCCGCTGGTGTGTACGAATACGTTGAAGACGCCACTTCTGACCTCGGAGTCAGATTCCAGATCAATTCCCAGAACTGTATTCATTGCAAGACCTGTGATATCAAGGTTCCTACTCAGGATATCACCTGGTCTGTTCCAGAAGGTGGAGACGGTCCAAAGTACTACATGAGTTAAGCCAGGTGCTTTAGGGGGAAGAGAAGGGGAGGACTGCTACAGTTGTTGGTTTGAGTTGTAAGCCATTAAAGATAACCTGAGTTGTGTGAGCAAGAAACCCTTAGAGATAACCTGAGTTGTGTGAGCATGAAACCATTAGAGATATCCTAAGTTGTTGGAAGACACCATTTGGATTACTTGAGTTGAAACACACCATTTGAGATAACCTATGTTTTGGACATCAAGAGATACTTGGGGACCTGCCCAACATCTTATCACACCCAAGTTTGTCACTTCTATGACAGACCCACCCGTTTGTCTTATCCTGACTATCCCCAATACAAACAAGTTGAAATAGTCCAAGCTGGTGCCACCGCACCACTCTCCACCTCTATTATAGATGTATATAAGTTGTACCCGCAACCATACAATAACAAAGAGATACTGTTTATCATATTTACCTCATACCAAGTCGTACCAAACTATTCACATTAACGTTAATTTTATGACAATAGCAAAGCTATCATCCGCAAACCAAGTAAATCACAAGATGAGTAATCACCATGATATCAATAAAAAAAAAACAATCTATAAGAGTAATACCAAACCCGTAAAGTGTGAAAAAGAATACAGAAGAAGAAGGGAAGGGAGCAAGCGTATTCGATTGGGTGGACCGTGCAAGAAACCTCTTCGAAGCTTCGAAAATGGGCCGAAACCGAGGGCACACAAGCTGGTTGTGGAGGTGGAAGCGAGGGTAGTGGTTCTGAACCGAAGTTGAACGGGAGCGTTGATGGTGGAGCCGGGTCGGGTTCCAGGGTGGACACCGTGCAAGGCACACGAGACGGATGCCTCTTGCTTGGGAAATGTCCTATTGTTCGGAGTGGCAGATCATCAGCATCAGCACATCTGCACAAGGAGATACCTAAAAGCATCACAAGGAGATACCTCTGTGTTGCTAGGAGATAACTGGCGGCAATGTGGAGGCTCTAAAGGTGCATCATGTGAAGACACCTAAAGTGTAGAGACGAAGCTATGCGCTAATGACGCCGTGTCTGGCGCTTCCGTTTCAGGCGTGTCTGACAACGGAGCGCCATTGGGGGTCTCACGGGCAGTATTCCTGAGAGATTCCATATGGGATGTCTTTGAAACATGCTGGGAGCCATTGGTGATGTCTTTGAAACATGCTGGACGCAACCAAACATGTCAGGGAGACGCCATGTGGGATCTCACGGGGGATACACCATGGGAATTTTCTTGATATGTGGGGTGGATTGCTGTGTGAGGCAGCGTGTAAGACGTATTTTGCTTCTACTGCCTGACAGAGACAACCACTGTGCATTGTGTGTGGTTGGCGATGCCAGCAGAGAGCTTTTGGTTGGCCAGAGGCTCTTTTTTGGGGGGCCTGCTGGATGGTTTTGGTGCCGCCTCCAGACACCAGCAATCAAAGCTTACTTGAAAAAGTTGTCCAAGTCACTCAAACTGGTGTCTTCTGGAGCGCCAATGTCTTGGCTCAAGAAGCCTGATCGTATGACGCTCACCCACTTTCTCTCCTTCTGTTTGGGGGAGTTAGGGCAGGTGCCTGGATTCAGGATAGCTTTCAAGGCAGCAGCGTGCAAGGCAGCAGCAGCGGCAGCAGCGTTAGGGCTGTGGGAGCAAGGAGCACGCAGGGCACGTGGAGCGGCAGCTGCCGCCGTCAAGGTCTTGACCTTCTTGCTCAAAGATAAGTAGGACATGGACTTTGACCTCTTGCCGTTTTTCTTGACCATATCGATGAACATCTCTGTTGTTTCGTGGTCTTCCTCTTCTTCTTCATCAAACACCTCCAAGTCCTCGAAGTCGCCATCCATATCGGAGTCGTTCAGGCTCTTTTGCAGAACCAGCGGCTGGGGCTTGTTTTCGGTCAAGGAGGCGGTGACTGGAGCAGTCAGATAGGGCACAAACAAGTTGGACTTGTCGAAGGAGTGGTCGAAGAAGGTGTTTTTGGTGACGCCCAAGTCGAACATGGTTTGTCTTCTGGGTTTGGCCATGGATTGCTTGCTGGCTTCAAAGGGGTCGTCCAACTCGTCCTTGCTGCGCTGCGAGTTGGTGGCGGCAGGCAAGCTGCCGACAGCCGCGCCCGACTTGGGCAGACTGGACAACTCCTCGTCGGGAATCAGCAAGGAGGAGTGGGAGGTGCTGGGCAAACCCAGGAACGATTGGCGGTGGGCCTGCTTGTCCTTCTTCTGCTGCTCGTTTCTCTCTTGGACAAACTGCAACTGCTCCTGCTTTTGCATCTCCATCAACTTCTTAGCGTGAACGTGGAAGTCCTCGGCAAGCAACCCACGGTAGACGTACACCATTCTCTTGGGCAGGGCGTCAGCCCAGTCTCTCAGCAAAGCGTACTTCAAGCTGTGGTCGCCCTTTTCAACACGCTTGACGTAAGCGTTCAACTTGGCGCTCACCAAGTTGGAGGTCTTTGTCGAGAGATTGGCCATTTCTGGGTGTCTTTCAACAAGAACGTCGCAGATTTGCTTGACAGTCATACCGTCGCCATTGGCATCCTTTTCATACAAGATGAGAAAGATGGCAAAGAGAACATCGTCCTCCAACAGCGCATCGCCCTTTTGATCTGGTCTTGGCTTTTCTCCGGTGACAGGGATGGTGGTCAGGATCCCGGTAGCAATAGGAACTCTGGAAGGGTTCTTGGGCTTCTTGGGCTTGCCGGTGGGAGTGGTGCCCAAGGAGGAGGAAGCGGTGCCAGGGGTGGCGGAGGAGGACAAGGAAGCACGGACGTAGCCGCTCGAGGTGGATGTCCCACTAGTCAGGTCGCCAGGACTGTGTCCTCTCAGTTCACTTTTCTTCAGGTACGAGGAACTCAGAGAAAGCGACTCATTATCATTATTCATCAAAGAATCGGGAGAAATCGATCTCAGAGTCGGGGTCAAGGCCATTGCCCCCTCGTCGTCGTCTTCTTCGTCGTCGTCTTCTTCGATTTCATAGTCTCCAATCTGATTCTCTTCGTCGTCCTCACTAACGTCAGCGGCCTTAGCAAAACTAAGACTGTTCTTACTAGTTAAAGTCTTGGGATTGAAGGTTGGCAGCGTGGATGCCAGTGCCGGGGTCGTTGAGGGAGTAATTCCAAGAGGTCTTCTATCAGCCAAAGCCATAATATTCAATAGTAAACTCGAGATCGGGGTGAAAGTCAGATTAACAGGTTAATAACGGGGACACAGTAGATTGTAATTTAATACATCAAATTTTTCAAAAAAATTCTGGTTCAAAGACTTGTCAAGTAAGGATGGTTGGTACTTTGCTTTCGTATTAAACGGATTGGAAAGAGGGATACTAATGGTACAAAAGTTGTATTAGAATGAGATGGGTTTCTGATAAAAAAGTCTGCTAATCATAATAGTGGTACAAATCATGTATATAACCTCATCTCGAAGATAACGGAACAATTCCAGAGAAAATGGTGCCGGCAAACCAGACCTACATGTGCCGGGGAGTGTATAGACGAAGCGGCCGTCCAAGGAGAGCGGGGATTCGGGCCTACAGCCCCTGTTTCCAGCCCTCTATTGTCAGCTCTCCAGTGTCTTGAACTGGAACTGGTTGCTAATCTAATTTATCCTGCACACACCGCCATGCACAGTGGATCAAAGATTCACAGAACTGCTCCTGCAGGTAAGGTCACGGACTTGGGACTGTTTTTTTTCCTTCCCACATGTTACTCCTATTAGGTTTGTGATAGCTGGGTAAAGGGGCACAATAACAGGGTACCAGCAAAGACTGGGCGATATGGGGGGGTTGCAAGAGCTCTGTAGCGAGTTGACTCTCCCCAAAACCCACGCAAGATCACACTACACACTGAAAATCCTTCTCTGACTCCTGTACATTTCCCATCTCTTCGTAAAGATGAAAGAAAATATTCCCCCTCCTTTTGATTCAAGGGCTCTACCCTCGAGTGTTGAAAATCGACTTTGCGGTGTCAGGTGACTTGTGCTAATATTAGAAATGTGGGGTATGCTACCGGAGAGATGTTTTTGTACTTAGGGCGCGAGCCCTCCTGCACCTAATTTCTCCGCGCTTCGCTCGAGTTGCTGTTTTCGGCGCCTCTGCTGCATGTACCTCTCCATTGTTGGCAACCCTCGTGGGAGCTTCTACATTGTTCTTCGAGAACACTAATTGGAATTTTTCTCCGATAATGGAGCCATGGGTATGCTCGCATACGGAGAAGGGGGCCATCTCGATTGTGGGACTCTGCATCGGACCAGGGCAGGCAAACAAACCTGTGCGTCCTTCCCCGAGAGACCCCCAATTTGTTTCTTCCTGAAAAAGAAAGAGGACATTCCTCTGTCATATAGGGATTTGCTGGGTTACCTGTAATGTAATTATGACGTTTAAGGCGTAATTCCAAACTCCATTTAAGCTTTTGCACGCCTTAGGTACATCTCTGAAGGGGCACTGTGTGGAAAAATCTCTGATAACGCCGAATCGAAAAATTCACTTTTGGGTGGGCAGGAATTGGCGAGATCAGGCGAACACTCGAGCGACGTGGGTCAAGGCAGCCCGAGCATACATGGATGTACATCCCGAGAAACGTTGCACGAGCCGCTCCACCTCTGCGCCGCCGCCCAGCCCTTCGGCCAGCGGCTGTCACCTCCCATTTCCGCGCTTGCTTCCCTAATTGTTCTCGGGTTCCATTTGGTTGCACAGATTTGCAGCTGCACAGACTACCCCTTCCAGGCACTCATATTGTTGGCACAAACACTCCCGACCTCCCTGGAGTTTCTGTCTGACATGACAATGTCTTTGCTGAAATATTGCTGGGACCTGTGTCTGTATTATCGGGACGTAAAAATACGACCCAGTTAAAGTTTTGCCCTACAGTATTATTGCGTAATCACCAGATTCCTGCGTAGACACCGACAAGGTAGTCTGATAAATGCGGCTTTGTAGTCTGACGAGGTTTAGCTAGGGTGCCTTGGTGGGTCCTAGGGCACCCATTGCCATATCCGAGGATGTGGGTATTTTCAGCTCCAAGTGGTTGAGTGGTAGCAGTGCCAGAGATGACTTCAACGGGCCTCGCATATTGCATGTGGCACGGACACCTGAAAGAGGATCCAGCCCCACCTATGTGGGGATGCTATGGTTATGTGGATCTGCTCGGTCGAGGCAGGCCCACTAGCACAGCTCTCGTAGATAAGAACCAGTCCCAGTGGACCAGAGCTCCTCGACGCATGTGAAAGCTTGCATCCCATCCGCTTAGGTGAAGGAAGCTCCAGAACGAATACGCAAAACGAATCTCCGGAGTTCACCAGGGTGGTGGCCTCATTGCCAAATCACCCAATAGATGAACCTCCCGGTAGCAAGAGCTTCGAATGGCCCAATACTTAGCCTCTGCGAGCGAATCTTGTGGACGCCAAGACCTCCAGACTGGGAACTAACTCCGTTGGTTGCACCCAAAGCTACAACGTCCTCGACAGCGACAATGGGCCCTCTTGCTGCACTAGTTTCACTCCTGTGACTGCCACCACACACCAGACCTCCTTCTGGATACGACGGCTGCAACCGGGAAACCTTCACTGTGGCATGTGTGGACTTGTTGCGGCATTGTTTGCAACAATTCCCCAATATTGCCAAACTACTACCAATCCTTTGACAGAAAACCCCCCGATTTCTTGTCCAAGATATCGAACAATTACTTGGAAGGAACCACCTGCTACTCTGTGAAAGCAACATAAGCGGCGGGCATTTGTGACTACTGTGTCAAAGCACCGTTTAGAGGAGCTCTTGCAGAACAGGTGTTGCATTTCCAGGCCATATATGTGGCCATTTTCACGCTAGGCCAGAAACAACACAAAGGTTTACAGTGAATCAGCTTTCTTTGTGCTGAGATGAGGTCTGGTATGGGTTGCAACCATTCCAGCGTGCCTTGTTCTAGTCCTGTCCACATCTGACTAGCAGTTTCTAAGAATAGGCACGGGAATGGCATACCCTATTCCTACTTTGTGGTTGGTATGCGGTTAGTTTCTATTGGCCAACGCTCAATGAATTACACTACTGTTCCAAAACCACATGTCTAGAACAAAGCGCCTGAAATGCCTACGAGTCCCGTCTTGGCAAGGAATGGAAGTAGCACAGAGAGCGCTGCAAGAAATCTGTCAAACTTTGTGCACGATGGGGGTGGTAACACCTTTCAATAGGTCCTTTTAGCTCCAGAATTGCTTCTCCAACCGACTCCCTATTCCAAATAGCACATGCTTGACCTAAAATCCTGCCAGCAACTGAAATGACAAAACCAGTGCCTCCCTTGCTATGCCCAAACGCTTTCTGAGGTTCAAAGGTTACCCAAAATCATATTATATACAAGTAATTTCATTATTTCTTATTGTGCACCGTCCTCTTCTTCTTCTTCTGCATTGTCACTGTCTTCTGTCACAGACGATTCGACCAAACCTGGGTTCTCCCTAGCTAGCTCAACACATCTCAATGTTCTTTTCCAGTCAGAGGTCCAATAATCATCCTGGTAGCAATCCTTGGGGTCCTCCTTGTTGGGGGGCATGAACCAATAGTTGAGTGCTACGTGCACGTTTTCAGACGCAACATCAGAGTCACTGCCAAACGACGACACTTCATGGAACCAGCCGGCAGGGAGGTACAACATCTCGCCCGCCTCCAACCACACAGTCAACTTGTTCAACTCCAAGAAGCCAGGAAAGTGCTTGTTGGCAAAGTCCTCCAACGATTTTCTCGTCTCCTTATCTGGGAACTCGTCAATGTGAAGCAAAGCAGGAGGAATACGGGAAAAACTAGGAGGATCTTGCTTTGGCAAGTCACTGGGGAGTTCTTCCATCCCATTCTTGTACTTGTGGAATGAGCTGTTCAACTGTTCGTACAAATCCTCTGTGAGTTTGCGAGTATCCTTGCTGTCGTTGTCGTCTTCCTGCTCCTCTAATTGTTGAAGTTTCCAGTTGATTATCTCTTCTATCATGGCTCCATCGTCTCGTATATGTTTCCAGGTGGGAGAGTGTTCGTCAATGTCGTAGTCGATAATCCCCGTTTGGAACACTTTGTAAATAGTACCGACAGTGTACAACTTGGCAGCGTCTGCGGGACTGAACAAAGTAAAACGCTTCTTGCCGCTACAGAGAATGTAGAGGTTGTCAGCATGATCGTGGTGTAAACCAGACGAGGAGCCGCCCCCAGGAATGTACTTGCCTAGGCCACAGGACTTGTGGGCGGGATCGATCAGAGGCTGTGGGGCCTTGTTATGGAGGGCGAGCCCCATCCAAAGATTGATTTGCTGGGGCACAAATGACGAAAAGAGGGACGGGATCAAGGGGATGGTTCCTGTGGATGCAAGGCGAGTCAAGGGTGGCTGGAAGAGCTCAGTGAGACGGGAATGAAGCTCCGACTCCGTTATCTGGAGCGAGGAGTCGACCACGTCGTCGTCGTCGTCACTCACACCGTCAATGTTGTCCGAATCATCCAAGTCGTCAAAATCGTCGTGGGCGTCAATGTTGGCAAACTCGTCGTCACTGGCTGTTTCAGCAGCAGGGAGGCCCCGGTTCTTGGGCCACTCGGCACCAAGAGCAAGATTCCCGCCGGCAATTTCATCTTTCTCCTCAATTTCGGACCCTTGCAGCCCATTGTCTGAGTTGTCCGTGTCGAGCGGCGCCAAAGTCTGGCCGTCCAAAAAGGCCAGGTCCTCGTCCAGCTCGTCAGACAAATCGTCCAGGATACCGTCCAATGGCTCCTCTGTCTGGTACTGGGTGGTCAAGTACCACTCCAGATCACCCTGGTGGAATTTCTGGAGCAAGTCCGCCAAGGGCATCCGGACCCTCTTCTCCCCCAGACCAAACCCGTGCTCCACCTTTCTCTCCACCTGGAGCACGACATGTCCACCCAAAGTGTCCTCGATCTTGTCCAAGCCAAAGAGGCCGGTGTCAAAGGCCTCATGCAGTCTCAAAGCGCCCAACTTGTCGAATTTCACCGGAGTTCTGGTCTTGACGTAGTCGTCAAAAAACACGGCCAGGTCCATCAATTCGCCGGCTGCATCTCTACAAACCGTGCGAATGGTGTCGCCCTCAGCAACCTTGTACCCTGCGTAGCCACTGCTCACTCCTTCCTGCCTCTTAACCTTGATACTCATAACTGTAAACCCTCCAAAGTCTCTGTTTGTTGCCAGAAGGCTATTTTTTTTCTTCGCTCCAACTTCCAAAATGGTTGCAGGTATTACCGGATTGGCAACCATTACGAGCTGGCTGCACAATCAGCACCATGCCCGAACAGGGTGGTGTTCCGAAGGTTTCGAGGACGTGCACAAGGCGTGGAGGCCAAGGTTGGTATGTGGTGGAAGCAATCGTTTGTGACTCCAGCCACAAAAGGCCATCGCTCCTTGCACACTAGCCGTGGCTAGTCGGAAGCTTTAGGAGAAATTCCAGTGCGGCCGATGATGTCACTTGCAATTAAGGTGTTAGATAAGATGGAATTCGACATTGGGGAGGCCAGAGGTGTGGATTCGACAATGTAAAGCGATGGCTGGGTATGTCAGAGGCCGTGGGACCTGTCGCAGCCACGGCTGGCGCCATTCTCTGGCGGGTGGGTGAGCCTGGGGGTCCGGCGGAGCAGCCGTCGGGCGAGCGTCTCGGAACGGGAACCCTGAGTAAACGGCCCAATGAAAAATCGTTAGGAGCAACAAGTTAGGGGCGACTTGGCCTATTTCACGGCCCAAAAGCTCGTAATCCACGGGACGGCCAAGAAGGAATGAATAGGAGATTGCCGTTTAGCAAGCCAACGTCAGAGGTTTCACGATAGGGAGGGTATCTTGCCCTATCTTTTAATCCGAGCCATTGTCCTGGGCAGCGGCGATTGGGGTTACGGCCCACCTGCTACACTTCCTATTCCAACTATTCACTGTATACGTCAGTCGGAGACAATAAGACCCACCGTGGTGTTCTCCTGAAGCTTATTCGACATGATTAGACGAGGTGATGCCGCTGTAATGCTTGATCCTGTAGTGTTGATCGAAGAATCATATAACAATCTGGTTCACAAGGCAACCATGATCGAAGCACCTGGGCCTGTTTGCCCAACCCTATCAACAAGGTGCCCGCTGCGTTTGTGCCACCTGTGCTAATTATACAACGGGCTGGTTAAGAGAAATATCGCCCGTCGTTAATTATCACAAGAGATTGAAACAATGACGTAGTTTGCACTAGTCGGAGACCACTAAATTTGCAAACCATCAAGGTTAGCCTTGTAAGTCTAGACATTCGACTTCGGAATCGGATGAAACATTTCTCAAACCGATATTCGAAACCTCAATTACCTTACCTAAACCGTCAATAAGGTTTTGCAAGAGGGTGCCCTCGAACGATGTATGAGCTTAACTTTTGATCGGGCACTGAAAGGTTAATTTGGGGCTGGCGATTGGACTGCCGCTGGGACTAGCGTCCTGCCAGCTTGGGCGGGCTCCCAGGACAAAGCACGGCGTGCTACTGCTGCTGGTTCCATTGTCTCTGGCGCTCTACACCTTGTGTGGCGTGCCAGTCTCACCAGTGCCACCGAGCCTACTCGCCTTCCTACCTCGGACTTGTGCCCATCCACTTCGTACTTGCACCAGCACCCACCTCTCTAGTCTGGCTGGCTTCAGACAACCGTTCATTTCAAGATGATGCAGCAGATGTCCCTGATTTTCTCACATACCACCGTTGGAGTGAGGCTGTCTTGTACGGACTGTTGAAAATCTCAGAGATGTGAACCCACGCCTTGGGCATCTAAACTCAAGTCGCCCTGCTGTGTGAGAGGGGTTTTGAAAGGGGAGTTATACGGAGGTCCTTCTAATCGTGGCTGCTATCCATTGCCTCAAAGGGCATTTTGTTGGTTCATATGGCAGGCTGGTGGTCAGAGATACAAAGCCTAAACATGCGTGAAGTACCTAAGCGAAGTTTTAAAAGAAGGCATCCTGGGCTGGAATTTGAGGTGGTGTGGGAGTTAGACGACGGCCGCCGCCGACACAGCTGGACTCGTCCTCGTATGTGGGTCCACTGGTGTCGCTGGCGCCCGTGGGGCCCATGCTGCCTGTGGTGGCCGCGGGCCCCACAAGAAGAATTGCCTCTTTCTGCCGTCCAACCTGGGCGTATTGTCTGGTGACGTCGTCAGCCGTCACTGTAGGTGTGGTGCCTTGTGCTGGTCTCCTCTAATCGGAGGCCGATCTGGCACTGTGCTCTCTCGTCTAACTTCTGGAATTCCCTCCTTGGGAGATACTGAAATTGGTGTCTACCGAGTAAAGCTCACCCTGGTTAGTTAGGGGGACAATAGGATCTGCAACTAATGCGGCAACAGGGAGGAGCACTGGTGATATAGTGCCAGTAGGAACAATCTCCTTTGTTAGCACGCTTGGAGCAACTCGTTACCCCCAGTGCGACGTGCTAACCAACGTGTCCCTGGCCCCACCTGCAACTATCTACTCCGTGATCTGCTGCAGCCTGTAAACACCACTTCTAGCATGCCCAGGTCACCACTGGAGACACTGTTGCTGCCCAGAATCCTCTGTTTTATGCGTTTACAATGCTCTTTCGTACGTATGCAAAAGCACCAAAAATGGAGACCCTGTGATGTAATTAGCTTCTCTGATTTGGATGGTCTTAGATCCCATGGTTCTACTATTTCGATCTATGTGAGCTTGATAGATTGCCCTTATTGCTATGGGGATGGCACTTTTGGGCTGGTTCTGGTGTGTGGGCAGCTTCTTCCTCAGCATTGGGTTTTGGCTGTTGCGGCTGGTGGGTTGCACCATTTGCAACCAGCAAGAGTCCATCAATACACCACCAATCTTGCTGCTACAAAGGGGGACGGTTTACTTGAGTGGTAGGAATGCCTTCGACTAGTTCAAGTTAGTTTGTGTCTCTGGGTGACGTCGTTCGTCGTCTAAGCGTATTACCAGTTGGGATCTGGTGCACAGCATTGGGCAGAAGACGCCGGCCCAGCAACATCAAAAGGCTAGCAAAGTTGACACAGCTACAAATGGCCAACCCTTACTGTCCTTCTACACTCCCCAGCCCAATCTTCTCTAGATTCTGCTGCTTTTTGGCTAGTCTGGAGCCCTATCTTCAAAAAGTCCTATCTACAAGACACTTTGGAAGTACAGTGCAGGCAGCAGCCAGTCATGTTTCAGAGGTCACACCGACGGGAACCTCAAAGCGCTAGGCTATGCTGACCCCACGGTTCGGGCGGCAGCACAGTGCGGAGTCGGACCATACGTTTCAAGACAGTGACAGCCTATTGTTCAAGCACGTCGCTGGGACCTCCATCAACAACGACACACTGTTTCCAGGACCTCCGGCGATAGACACACACCTCCGAATGAGTCATCGAGAGCCTACTGGCACCAACGCAGAGGAAGCTGTGGACCTGAAATCACCTCATCATCGATGCCGTTGATGGCGGAAGTGTAGTCTGCAGCCTGGAGCGTGGTTGCATGAGTCTGAAATTGTCTGTCATGGGAGCAGCTGAGAGAGGCTTACCAGCGGGTTAGTAAGGGGAAGTGGCTAACTAAACAGCGGATGTGGTCTCCAAACTGCCGCCAGATCACGTAGCGGATTTCATGGGGATATCCTGATCTAAACTGGTGCATTATCCCCGAATATTCGAGTCGCCTGTGGACCTGCTTGTAGAATGTGCAAACTTTGGAGTCTATCGTGGGCAGGAGGATCTGAAATTGAGCCACAAGGGCTGCCAGGATACTGGGGGAAGGTCCCGTACCACTAGGTAGGTGCTAAATTGGGAATTCCTCTTTGAATCGGCACTTGTATTCGCCATTGTGAGTCACTTGCACCTCCTGGTTCAGAGTGCGCTGGCAGTAGACAGAAGGCACGAACGGTATGCAAGCAGTGCCAGTGTAGTGCAGAGCCGCAACAAGGGACACCAGAACGGTTGGGCGTGTATGGGGTGTGGTAAATGTCGATCCACTGGCCAGTAAAATCGTTGGCTTTACAATCAAACCACTTGAGGCTACGAGGTCGTTCTACAATTTTCCACCGATAATCCAGTTACCGTTAGGTATACATCTATTATGCATCACTCAAGACCGATTCGTGTCGTTTCCTTTGCAACACGTCGCCAGCAATATCCGTATAGCTCCTCTTCCTAGGAATCTTAGCATTTGCAACGTCGGTCAAGCTTACCGCCGGGCTGTCCATCATTCTCTTTGGAGATGTGTCACTACTCACGGGGGTCAAAGGTAAGGTAGTCAAGATCAGTCTCTTTACCATTGGGTTAGGACTGAATTCCACGTCTTGACTCGAGTTCCTAGGAGTGGCGGGAGGGTCCAATAACGTATTCAAAGAGTCGGTTGCACAAGCAACCAAGCTCCTCATCAACTCTGTGTACTTGCCTCCGTCAGTAAAATACTTGATTTGCAAAGATTTTGGAGGAGTGTCCAAGATCTTGATTAAGTTCTTAAAGAACAGCTTTGTAAATAAATTTTGAAATGCAGAAACAGTTAAAATCTCTCCTTCGACCAAGTCGTTGTAGAAGTTGATCAAGGAAATCAAGTTAACTGGGATTTTTAATGTTAAAATAGAAACCAACAAGGCTAACATTCCGATTTGTGAAGATGTATAATCGAAATAGATGTTGGGATAAAATTGGAAGAGCTCCCCAATGTAGTTGGCCATCAATTTTATCTTGTGCAGAGACTTCTTTATCAAACCCGCCACCGACGAGTTGCCTGGGGTGGTGAGGATGTTCAAGTAAAGATCAATGTAAGCATCAAAGGTGGAGGAGCTGACGAACCAGTCCAATGACTTGAGTATGTGCTTTTCCATCTCAATAAACAACTCTTTATGGTAGGAATCGACACATATCTTCCTGAGGTCGTTCAAGGTGGGCACCTTGAACTTGGAGTCTAGGTTCTTGCACAGAATCCACAAGGATGTGAGTCCTAGCAACTGGTAGTGCTGCTTCTTGACTATTCTTGTTGAGCAGTAGCGGTCAATGAGGTTGACCGTGAGCGGGAACGTCAGCCTCGACAAGTTCAAGATGGTGATCACCTCCATCAAGAAGTCGAGCAATAACGGCCTCATACCTAGTTTGATTTCGGGCTGCTGTTCAATAAGCGCCAACAGTGGGACAGCGTTGGTCTCCATACTGAGCAAATGATTCAATTGATCGAGCTGGTACTCCGACACAGCTGTCGAGTGGCATTTGTACTCCATCAGCTGGAGCGTGAAGTTGGCTGCCTTCATCGACAGTTGGATCAACCGAACTTGGTGAAATTGGTCTGGTGAATTGTACATGTTGTATGACTTGTATGGGAAGGTATGGGACTATGGTGAGTGTTTGGAGGGGTACCAACGAGAGATGGTGAGTTGTTGTTCTGTGGTCAGTAATGAGAGAGGTAGAGGGATGGATGACCACAATCAGTGAATCATAAGAAGGAATGACAACCACTGGAGTATGGGAAGTGGGAGATTGGTGGGTTTTATAGGGGGACTGTCTGCAAAAAAAAAAAAAAAAAAAAGCTAAAAAGAAAGGTTGGTTTTGTGGAGGGAATATTTTTAAGGGATGGAAAAATATCAAGGGGGCTGGCAAAAACTTTTTTTTTTTTTTTTTTTCCAACGGGAGGACCCGGATTCCTTTTTTATCTTGTTCCTGGGATTGGAAACCCTTTTTTTTTTTTTGT